>BQNB010033658.1:0-30661 GCA_026074375.1 Tanacetum coccineum | reverse complement strand
AATAATATGCAAGATAACAACCCAAAATAAAATTACACTTTAAAGCATAATACCAAAGATCAATCATTAAACATAGATATTATGTATAAAACATAATCATGCATACGTCAAATTTAAATAATATGCTAGAAGCATATTAAGATGTTCATACATAAGATTAAAACTACAAAGGTCCTAATATTCTTAAATTGCCATAGGAAACCATTGGACTTGCTTGCAAAAGGAGAGGATTGAACATTTATTTGAAAGTGAGAAAAAGTAAGCATGTAATATGCTTAGTTGGTTGTTGGTGGAGAGTTTACAGCGGAGGTGGTTGTTTGAGGGTAATCTCGATGGACTTGAGGTGGTGGTTGTGGTCGTATGAGAAGAAATTCAATCTAATTGATATCTTCACTCAAGGTTAGGAATTGTTTTTGGGTAAAGATGCAACAAGGACAATAGCCAATATGTTGTTCAACTTGATCCAAGTTGATGGTATGAGGTAAGTTTGTAGAGTAAGGAGATAAGGAAGTGTTACATTGTGAGAGGTGCATGGCTAGGAGATTTGATAAGTCTTGAAGTATGTTAATGTCATTCATGAGCATTTCTCTACTTGGATATAGAGGAAGTAGAGGTTGCGTGTGGTTGTCACCTTGAGGTGAGGAAGGAGTTTGAGCATGAAGCACACTAGCAACATGTGGATTGATGAGTAAGTGGGGAAATGGGGGTTGTGTTTGAGATTGATTGATGCTTGGTAGAATGGAAGCTTGTCCAACATTAGTGTCACAAGAATCACTAAGTGGAAGTCAGTGAGATTGTAGTGAAACATGGTTTGAATTAGTAGTAGGTTCATTGATAGGAGATTGTGGTTTAGGCATTGGTGTTGGTAAGTTAACATCAACCTCATTGGAAGAGTTACAATGGTTTAACTTCTTCTTCCATGTGGTTCTTACCGACATTTTGGCAACCCTTGAAGGTTTGGGTAAAGGTTTGTGAGGGGAAGACATTGGAGAGTACAAGTTTAATGTGGTAAATGTGTTGAGGATGAGGGTTCATTTATACTAGGAAGATGATGTGATTATGGATGGATGGACATTCTTAGAATACAAATCCAAGGAATGTTGGTGAGAATTAGGAAAGTACAGCTGGGTCTAGTGGAAAGAGGGCCAAAAAGCAGAGAGAAACAATAAAATTCGTGTCTCAGGTGGCCGGTCCCCTTAATTATATGGTCGGTCCCTTTACTTTTAAGGGGACCGCCCGTTTGATTTAAGGGGGCCGCCACCTGGAAAGTCCAGGTTTTTGTTTTGTTTCAGGAAATGGTAAAAAGGTAGACTGTTTTGTGGCCATTTTGCAGCATCCTAGTTTTTATAGCAACTAAGACTACGATATTTAGCAAGCAAGAAGATAGGCAAGCAAAGTTGTAATTTTGTTTTAAGCATGATCAAGTCTAAGGGTATTTAGCAAGAATAACATGTAGACAAGCATGTAAAAAGGTAAAATAAAGTCTTCAATAGAAACCATATTATACAAATAGTTTTTAATACTCTAAATAGTTGTAATGCTTTTAAGATTTCTTAGACAAACCCTATGTGTTGTAAACGCATTTAAAAGAGACTTGTGTTTGCATTTATAAGCCTAGTGTGTGCCTATATGTAACAAATGTGGAGTAACAATTATTTTGACTCTAAGAAAGGAAAAGCTAAGAAATAATCCAAGTGCTTTTTGATTTAATGTTGCTCAAACAAAATTGTCAAAGTATATATTGGATTATATATTTTGGCATCAAATGTGAGATCATTATGCATGATTTGAAAAATGTTTTTAGCATATATCAACAATGTATGATAATAATTTTTTCATGTACTCCTAGTCGTGAGAAGGATTTTGTTAAAATGTATTGGGACTTATATATACATAAGTAGAAAATCTTAGATCAAGGTTACGTAATCATGTATGTAGATTGTTCTTTTGAAGAGTTCCTAATTTTTGATTTTGTGCACAATAGAATCCTAGACTCAGAAAGAGAAAAAAAAATTACCTACTGTCAGATGGCCGGTCCCCTTAATTGTATGGCCGGCCCCCTTAAAATTAAAGGGACCACCCGTTAATAATTAAGGGGGCCGCCCATCTGACGAATATTTTTTCTAATTTTTTGATTTTGGCATTTTAATTTTGTTTGCAGCTCATTATTCCTGTTTACTCTTAAGTTCCTCATCAATCATTTATAGTAATGAGACATTTAATGAGAGTTTAATCAATTTGTTCCATCATTCCTAGACCTAGACGTAAGTAATTGAAGGGCTCACGTTTAAGGGGTTTAGTTAGAATATCGGCAATGTTATCTTCCGATGACACCTTTTCTATGGAAATATTTCCTTTTTGAACATTGTCACGAAGGAAATGGTGACCAATCTCAATGTGTTTTGTACGAGAGTGTTGTACAGGATTTTTGCTTAAGTCTATAGCTCATTTGTTATCACACATTATAGGAATGTCATCTAACCTAATGCCATAGTCTACGAGAGCTTGTTTCATCCATAGTGCTTGTTGGCATGCCTTTCTGGCGTAAGATGAAAAACTAATCCTACTTCTATGTTAATAATTACCCACTAACTAACTTTTCTTCATCTACGTGAGTTCGCTACTAGTGGACATAGAAGATTTCCATTTTATAGAGGTACGTAGAGAATTCTAATTCAACTACGTGAGAGACAAGTTCATAATGAATAAAAGCTCTTAATTCTAGAAAGCCAACAAATGGCATTTCTAGTGACTACACTATTTCCATAAGCTTAAATTATGTTCTACTAACTATAACTTATTTGTTTAGCATATACCACATGTAGCATAACAATATATAGTCATTTAACATTTAACACATAATCTAAATTCTAAGAAGTTTGGAAAGAAGACATACCTTTGCCTACAATGTGTTTTCTTCAACATCTTCAAGTAAGTAAGCTTTGAAGGAGAAATCTTTTGGAATACCCATCATAAGATTTTAAGAATGTATTCGCTCGTCGGATTCCAAGAAATGTTAATGAACAACTCCACTTGAATGTTGTAACAACTCAACCACTTGGTCCCCAATGTCTCATGGGTCCAAAATTGTTAGTTCCGAACATATTTTGCATATGTTGCATTTGATTCGGATACATATAAGGTGGACATATTCCTCACGAAGAGAAGTTTGGTTGTTGTGAATAATTCCACATTGAATGATTATTATTATTATGGTAATTTTTTCTAATTTGATCTCTCTTAGGTTGTGGTGTTTTAGACCGAGAGTGAGAGTTATTAGTTCTTTTTGGAAGAGGAGTCTTAGATCTCGTTTTAGGCTTAGTAAAGCCAACTCCGGGTTTTAAAGAAGGTTTATAAAAATGTTTTACTTTGTCGTTGCTTGCAATGGGTATTTTAGTATTGTTTATAAGCATAAATTTTGGTCTTGGGCTTGAGTTTAATTCTACAACTTTTTCTTTAGACAACCTCTTGTGATTTAACAAAATTTACTTGTTTAGACCCACTAGTTGATCCTTTGGTAAAATTAAATCCTAGGCCGGATTTATCACCGGAAGGTTTTTGAAGATTTAACATTTTCTTAAGCGATTTACTACTATTATTAAATTGATTAAGCTTAGAAATTTCTTTCTTAAGTTTTTCATTTTCAAATCTAAGGTCGTGACATATTTTACATTCTTCATTGACCTCCTTACCTTTTTCTATTTTAGATAGTTTATTTTTTAGTTCTAGTACTTCATTTTCTAATCTATTTTTAATTTGTTAGTGATTTATTTTTAGCCATGACTTTTAGACCTATTTTGCATAGTCGATTATATTCATTATCTAAGTCTTTTTCATCTAACGATGATTGATCATCACTAAAGAATTCGGTTTCAGAAAGTACCTCATTAGAAGCTTTAGCCATAAGACATTTTTCATCTTTAGTCTTTTTTCTTCATCTTCGTCGCTATCACTCCATGATCCTCCAACAAAGGTTCTTTGATTGTAGCTTCTTGATAGTTTTGGATACTCTCCGATGAGGTGATTTGAATCCCCACATTTAAAACATTTTCTTTCGCCTTTGCCATTTTTGTCGTCTTTATTTCTTTGAGATACCTTTCTTTCATCATGTGGTTGTCGTACGAATCTTCCTCGTCTTTTGAAAAATTTCTTGAAGTCTCTCACGGCCATGGCGTATTCTTCGTCTTTACTATCGGAAGTCGAACTATCTTCATCACTTGATTCCTTTTTGGCTTTTAAGGCAATAGATCTATTTTGTTCTTTTTTGCCTTTGACCACTTCGAAATCATTCTTAATTATTACTTCATAAACTTTCAAGTTTCTAATAAGTTCATCAAGCGATAGAGATGTTAAATCCTTTGATTCTTCAATAGCCGTAACCTTTGCGCGCCATTTAGGATGAAGTGCCCTAATAAATTTCCTAACATAATTCTTGCTAGAAAAACCTTTATCAAGTGCTTTTAGACTAGTAATAATAGTGTTAAATCTATCAAAAGCATTATCTATTGATTCCTCTTTCGGAATCGTAAATTGTTCATATTGTTGAACAAGAAGATCTATTTTATTATCTTTGACTTGACTATTACCTTGGTGAGTGATTAATAAAGTATCCCAAATTTCTTTTGCGGTTTTGCACATGTAAATTCTTTTGTATTCTTTACGTGGTAAAGCATTATAAATCACCATTTTAACTTCATTATTTTTAGCAATTTTCTTTTTAAGATCATCGTTTTGTTTATCAAAAGATATAGTTTCATCCTTTTTAGTTTCGGGATTATATTGAATAAGAGGAAAATCACCATAGGTAATAACATGCCAAAGATCTAGATCTTTTGATTTCACATAAGTTTGGAATCTATTTTTCTAATAAATAAATCCATCACTTTCAAATAGTGGTGGTCTTTGCATAGATTGCCCTTCTAAATATTTTTCCGATTCCATAGATCCATTCAAGTTTTAAAATACAATTTATTTTAAAAGTCTTGTTTGACGTGGCTCTGATACCAATTGTGGAAAACTAGAATGGAGGTTCAATAAATTACCGCTTTTTAAATTAATGTTATGTTTGTTTATAAAAATATAGATTCGACTTTGTGTGATCTCAATATGTGCACAATATGAACAATACAAATATGTAAGTAAATGACAAGTAAATATGAACGACAAGAGATAAGAGTTAGAAAGATCAAACCACAACACATGGATTTATAGTGGTTCGATAACGAAGCACCTCTTCGCCCTACTCCACTCCTCGAGCACAAAACTCGAGAGTTTTCTTCACTATGTCAACAAACTCCCTTTAGGGGGAGAAAGTACACAACTTAGCTTACACCAATTTTTGACACTAAGCGAAATGTCGAGTTCTAATCCTAGCTAGAACCAATCTATCACAACTAAACACACCACTTGATGACAATTCACAACTTGGCTTCACTATACAAATTCTCTCTACTTCACAACTTCACTTTGCTTCACAACTTCACTTCACCAAGACACTACTACGATCACACCAATCTATCACTACTTACTAAGATCACCCCGATCTAACTATACTTACAATGATCACAACAATCTACTTATTGTACATAACTACGATACACACCTTCACAATACACACAAATGATTTATAAGATATAACACAACTACAAAACTATACCAACTATATTATAACACTTCTTGATTTGATGATAAAAAGTATTCTTCTCTTGCACTTGAGGATCAAATCTTAGATCACTTGGAAACAAGGCTTTATGATTAAATGATCAAAGGGAAGAAAAGAAAGTATAAACTGATTTAGAACAGAAAGAAAGTGTATGCAAAAGGTGAGAAAAAACAGTGAGGAATAGTCCAGTATTTAAAGGCCATCTGAGCTGGTTTTCTGTCTGGGCGGTCCCCTTAAATAGGAGTCGGTCCCCTTAATTATTAAGGGGACCGCCCTTATAATTAAGGGTGCCACCCAGGCCAGACGCTTCATTTTTTGTCTTTTCTGGGGGATGTGTTTTCTGGAACATTTCTAGCCGTTTTTAGGTATAGAATGTGAATTCAAAATATTTATTTTGAATAAGATATTTCTTTTAAATCCATAAATGTTTTGTAAAAGTCATAAAATATTTGTGACATTTTTATAAAAAATGTGAGGCTGATTCCTTTGATCATAAAATGCATTAAGCATATGTTTATTCATACCTTTAAGTGATTAAATTTTCAAAATGAAAATTTACTACTAATTACTTGTTTACAAATAATTTTTCATTAATCGTTTTTACATTTTGTGATTATCAAAACGTAGAGGGATCAAAAAATATTAATAACGTTTTTAGGCATTATTTCTATCAACAAAAACTAAAAGGGGGGTTGATAGTTTACCGCTTTTTAATTTGATGTATAGTTTGTTTATAAAAACTTACATTCGATTTTATGTGAATTCAATATGTGAACAATATGAACAATATAACTAAATAAACAAGATATGAAATAGGTATGCAAGATAATAGATAAGAGATAAGAGTTAGAAAGATCAAACCACAACATAAGGATTTATAGTTGTTCGGTAACGAAGCACCTCTTCGCCCTACTCTACTCCCCGAGCACCAAACTCGAGACTTTTATTCACATGTCAAGAAGCTCCCTTTAGGCGGAGAAAACCGTACAAAACTAAACTTACACCAATTTCTGACACAAAGCCAAATGTCGAGTTCTAATCCTAGCTAGAACCAATATATCACAGCTTTTGTATTTTGAGGACTAAAATACTAACCGTAATACTTTACTTCACTTCACAACTTCTCCTTACTTCACTACTTCACAACTTCTCTTCACTTCACAACTTCACAACTTCTCTTTCACTTCACTACTTAACTTTACTTCAATACTTCACTATACTTCACAATTTCACTTCACTTCACAACTTCACTACACTTCACTTAGACACTAACAAGATCACCCAGATCTATCTAAACTCTTGACGATCACTATGATCTAACTATACTTCCTATGATCATAACAATCTAACTACTATACACACCTCTCGCAATATACACAAATGCTTTACAAGATATAATAAAATTGTAACTATGTTACAAGAACACACTAAACTATAATACTTTTTCACTTGATGGTAAGAAGTATTCTTCTCTTGCACTTGAGGATCTAAGCTTGGATCACTTGGAAACAAAGTTTATGATTTAATGATCATAGGAATGAAAGGAAAGTATTAACTGATTTAGAACAGAAAGAATGTGTGTGTAAAAGGTGAGAAAATCAGTAGGGAACAGTCTAGTATTTATAGGCAAGCTATGGAGTGTTTTTATCTGGCCGACCCTCTTAGCTCTATGGTCGGCCCCCTATTACTAAGAGGGCCGCCCTTGTATTTAAGGGGGCCGCCCAGGCTCAGACGCTCCCTTTTTTGTCTTTTCTAGGGGAGGTGTTTCCTGGAATATTTCTAGCCGTTTTTGGGTATAAATTTGAATTCAAAATATTTACTTGGAATAAAACATTTCTTTTAAATCTAGAAAATGTTTTGTAAAAGTTATAAAAATGTTTGTAACATTTTATAAAAAATATAAGGTTGAATAAAAATTCCTTTGATCAGAAAATGCATTAAGCATTTATTTATTCATACCTTTAAGTGATTAAATTTTTGGAATGAAAATTTACTACTAATTACTTGTTTACGTTTAATTTTACATTGAGCTTTTTTACATTTTATGATTATCAAAACGTAGTAAGATCAAAAAATATTAATAATGTTTTTAGGCATTATTTCTATCAACAATTTCCCATTTTTTGATGATTACAAAATCTAAACTCATTAAATATAAAATAAGAACTTTTAAACAAGTATTTAGTGAGTTTTATTTCTATTTATCCCCCTTTTTGTAGAATCAAAAAGGCTTCATCAATGATTACGCATAGAATTGACAGAATAAACGCTCCCCCTTGATGTGTGCTCCCCCTCGTTTAAGGGAACTAAGGAATCGAACTATGATAACTTTTCTACAAAAACAAGTTAGAAGAACAACAACAAAGTTTCTAACATATAGCAAAGGAAAAGGAAATATAATCAAACATATTTGTGCAAAACCAACCATCACAAACATACAAGATATAAAGACTCGAAAGAGCAATTAAGGAAAATATCATTCATTAAATAATAGAAATTATGTATAAAACACAATCATTCAACATGCACTTATCAAACCTAAATATTATGCTTGAAGTATAATAATACATTCTACATGAAATAGAAACTACAAAGGTCCTAAGTTGCCTAGATTGCCATAAGAAACCATTGAACTTGCTTGCAAAAGGAGTGGGTTGGACATTTATTTAAAAGCAAGAAAAGGCAAGCATATAACATGCTTAGTTGGTTATTGGTGGAGAATTTAGAGCAGAGGTGGTTGTTAGAGGGTAGTCTCGTTAGACTTGAAGTGGTGGTTGTGGACGAGTAAGAAGAAATTCAATCCAATTGAGATCTTCACTCAAGGTTAGGAATTGTTTTTGGTTAAAGATGCAACAAGGACAATAGCCAACATGTTGTTCAACTTGGTTTAAGTTGAGAGTGTGAGGCAAGTTTAGAGAATAGGGTGATAAGGGAGTGTTGCGTTGGGAAAGGTGCATGGCTAGAAGGTTTAACAAATCTTAGAGTTGATTAATGTTATCAATGAGCATTTCTCTACTTGGAGATGGAGGTAGTGGAGGTTGAGTTTGGTTATCACCATGAGGCAAAGGTAGAGTTTGAGCATGAAGCACACTAGCTATATGTGGATTGATGAGTAAATGAGGAAATGAAGGTTGTGTGAGTTGAGTTTGATTGGCATTTTATGGTGGAATTAAAGCTTGTCCAAAATTAGTGTCACAAGAATCACCAAGTGGAAGTGAGTGAGATTTTAGTGAATCATGGTTTGAGTGAGTAGTAGGAGGATTTTCTTGTGATGGTTCGTGGAGTGGATATTGTGGTTTAGGCATTGGTGTAGGCAAGTTAACATCAACCTAATTAGATGTGTTACAATAGTTCAACTTCTTTCTCCATACGGGTCTTACAGACATTTTGGCCACCTTTAAAGGTTTGGACATGGGTTTGTGAGGAGATGTCATTGGAGAAGATGAGATGAGTTGTGATGACAAAGATGAGGGTCAGGATTGATTTATACTATGGATAAAATGTTGTTAAGGATGGATGGACATTGTTAGAAAACAAAGCCAATAAATGTTGGTGTGTTTTGGGAAATTATAGCTGAGTCTAGATTAAAGAAGGTCAAAAAGCAAAAAGAAACAGTAGAGACTGTGAACTGGATGGTCGGCCCCCTTATCTATGGTCCCCTTATTAATAAGGGGGCCGCCCTTATGAGCTAAGGGGACCGCCCATCTGATACTTTTTAGACGGCCAAAAATTTTATTTTTTCTAAAATTTTGTAAGAAAAGTTTTGTTTTGGTGAGCAATTTTGCAGCAAGTCCTAATTTTTATAACAATCAAGACCATAACATTTAGCAAGCAAGATTATAAACATGCGAAGTCCTAATAACAATCAAGGCTAATTTACATTACATTTAGCAAGCAAGTATATATGAATAAGCAAGCAAGAAGGCAAATGAAAATCTATAATGAAGAGCATATTAATTGAAGTATTACCAAATAGTTGTAATGCTCCTAAGATTTCTTAAACAAGAGAAGTAGATCGTAAACACATCAAATGAGACTTGTGTTTTTATTTATAAACCTAGTGTGTGCCTATATGCGACAAATGTGGAGTGACAATTATTTCGACTCTAAGACAAGAAAAACCTAAGAAATAATCCAAGTGCTCCTTGACTTAATTTTGCTCAATCAAGAGTGTCAAAAAATATACATTGGATTATATATTCCAGCAACAAGTGTGAGATCATTATGCAAGAATGGAAGATGTTTTTAGCATATATCAACAATGTATGAAAGTAGATTTTCATGAACTCCTAGTCGTGAGAAGGATTTTGAGAAATAGATTGGGACTTATATATACATATATTAAGTTGATAAGTTTAAGCCTTGGAAAAAACCGAGGTAACTAATACGTAATTATGTATAAAGATTAGTTTTTGAGAAATTCCCAATCTTTGATTTTGTGCAAAATAGAATCCTAGACTCAGATTTAAAGAAAAAGAACAAAAATTTACAGGCTGTCTGATGGCCGGTCCCCTTATGTATATGGCCGGCCCCCTTATCATTAAGGGTGCCGCCCTTTAAGAATTAAGGCGTCCGCCCTCTAACGATTTTAGTTTCGTGATTTTTCAATTTTGGTATGTTGATTTTGGTTGTAGTTCAATGTTCTTGTTTAATTTTAGGTGGTTTAAGTTCCAAATAACATTGATAGTGATGTGGATACTTAATAAGTATTTATTCAATGTGTTCCATCATTCCTAGACCTAGACGTAAGTAATTAAAAGGCTCACATTTAAGGGGTTTAGTTAGAATGTCGACAATGTTATCTTCCGATAAGACCTTTTCTATGGAAATATTTCCTTTTTGAACATTGTCACAAAGGAAATGGTGGTGAATCTTAATGTGTTTTGTACGAGAGTATTGTACAAGATTTTTACTTAAGTTTATAGCTCCTTTGTTATCACACATTATAGGAATGTCATCTAACCTAATGCCATAATCTACGAGAGCTTGTTTCATCCATAGTGCTTGTTGACATACCTTTCCGGCGCTTACATATTCGGCTTCAGTAGTGGAAAAAGCAAGAGTGGTTTGCTTCTTCGTAAACCAAGATGTTAAACAACATCCCATAAACATACAAATACCACTAGTGATTTTTCTATCCACGTAATCTCTCGTATGATCAGAGTCTGCATATACAATGGTTTCTATGCCAGACCCCTTAGGATACCATAATCCTAAGTGCGTAGTGCCTTTAGTATGGGAAGATACTTTTAACCGCTTCAAGGTGAGAGGTTTTGGGATCCTTTTGGAAGCGTGCACAAAGGCAAACACTAAACATGATATCCGGCCTACTTGCCGTTAAGTATAATAAACTTCCTATCATACCTCTATATTTGGTATTATCTGCGGACTTACTTTCTTCGTCTTTTGTGAGTTTTGTTTCCGTAGACATAGGAGTTTTCATTGGGTTAGAGTCTTCTAATCAAATTTTTTTAAAGCATTTCTTTTATATATTTTGATTGATTAAAGAATATACCATCTTCTAATTGTTTTATTTGTAAACCTAAGAAAAAATTTAGTTCCCCCATCATCCTTATTTTAAACTCATCGTGCATGATCTTGGCGAAATCATCACACAATTCTTGACAAGTTGAGCCGAATATAATGCCGTCGACATATATTTGGATAATAATGAGATTGGAGTTTTTCTTTTTAGTAAAGAGAGTGTTATCTAGCATTCTTATGGTGTAATCATGTTTAATAAGAAAGGCTTTTAATCTATCGTACCAAGCTTTAGGAGCTTGTTTAAGTCCGTAAAGTGCTTTCTTGAGTCTATAGACATGATTAGGTTTTGCGAAGTCAATGAATCCTAGATGTTGTGCCACGTAAACCTCCTCATTGATATAACCGTTAAGGAATGCACTCTTTACATCCATTTGAAATAATTTGAAGTCTAGAGCGCATGCATAAGCTAATAATAATCTTATGGATTTTAATCTAGCTACGGGTACATAGGTTTCGTCATAATCAATTCCTTCTTATTGATTATACCCTTGGGCAACTAACCTAGCTTTATTTCTAGATACAACTCCATTTTCGTCAAGCTTATTCCTGTATACCCATTTAGTTCCAATAATGGTCATATTCATAGGATTAGAGACTAATTCCCAAACATCATTTGATATAAATTGGTTTAATTCTTCTTGCATGGCCATTACCCAACTTTCATCTTTTAAAGCTTCATTAATATTTTTAGGTTCTACTGTTGAAAGAAAGAAGAAGAAATTACACTTGTCTTAAGCTTGTGATCTAAGAGTTCTTTGATTTAAATTACCAATAACATTATCTAGTGGATGACTTTTAGATTCCTTAATGTTTATGATTTCATTGTTTTCTAAAGGCTTATCTTCGAGATCATTGCCTAAGGGTCTTGTTTTATTAACCTCAATAGCTTCTTCTTTGACTAAATCATCATCCTCTAATGGTGATGTTTTAGGCGGGGGAGGAGTTTCATCGAATGTCACATTTAAGGATTCTTCGACTTTCATTGTTTGTTTGTTAAGAATTATGTAAGCTTTACTATTTTGCGAATATCCTAGGAAGACACATTCGTAAGACTTTGGGTCAAACTTGATGAGGTAATCTTTTGTATTAAGAATGAAGCATTTGCTTCCAAATACTTTGAAATAATTAAGGTTTTGTTTTCTACATCTTAACAACTCGTATGGGGTTTTTCCTAAAATATGTCTAATGGAAATCCTGTTGATTATATAGGTTGATGTATCGACCGCGTTACACCAAAATTTTTGTGGAATGGATTGTTCATTTAACATAGTCCTACTAATTTCTTGAAGAGTGCGATTCTTTCTTTCTACTACCCCATTTGATTGTGGAGTACGAGGAGCAGAGAAATTGTGAGAAATCCCATTTAACTCACAATAGTTTCCGAATTGTACTTCATTATCAAATTCCCGACCATGATCCATTCTAATTGATACTATGGAACATCCTAATTTATTTTGGATCATTTTACTAAATATTTCGAATTCTTCAAAAGCTTCAGTTTTATTTCTTAAAAATCTAGTCCATGTATATCGAGAATAGTCATCTACAATTACTAAGGTATATCGATTTCCCCCATAGCTTCGTATGGCGGACGAGCCAAATAAGTCCATGTGTAATAATTCTAAGCATCTAGTCGTTGATACCATATTTTTGGCTTTGTGACTAGCATGAGCTTGCTTTCCAATTTTGCAAGCATCACAAAAATGTCGGTCAAATTTAAGCTTAGGTAGATTTCTAACCAATTCCTTAGATGCTAGAGATTGAATTAGTTGCATGTTTGCGTGACCTAATCTTCTATGCCATAAGGTAGAGTTTTCATCTAAGGTTGTAAGACATATGTTATCTTTCGGTTTATATCCTAGTTTCATCACATATAAGCCCCCTTTGTATGCTTGGTATGTAGAAAATAGATTCCGGTCCCCATCATGTGAAATAATTAGGGAGTTTAGCTTGCACTTATTATCACAATATTTGACCATTACAAGCAAATGAATTTTTAATATCTAGCGTGCTCAAGCATTTTTCAATATTAGGATGTCATGAGAAATCGTACCTTTTCCTATAATGTTACAACTCAAATTAATTCCAAAGAAAACGTAACCTTCCTTGTTGTTGCTTGTCTGTAGAAAATAGTCTCTGGATCCCCATCTTGTTTTGAGGCATTTCGTATCATTAATCCATATATCGTCCAACTACAAATTAATTCCTTAAGTATAAACGTCGTAGAACGCTTTAGCTACAAGACAAGTTTCATCTTATTCTTTTCTACCTTATCTTCTGCCACTATCAACTCCACGGCACCTTCAATAAAAGCTCTTTGATTATTGTTTCTTGCAAACTTGGAACATTCTTCGAATGAGATGATTTAAATCACCACATCAAAATCATTATCTTTCACTTACTATACCATTTTTTGGTCTTTACATCTTTGCAATGACTTTCTACATGCCTCAGGTTGTATTACAAATCTTCGCGTCTTTTGAAGAATTTCTTGAATTCTCTTACGGCCATGCGTATTCTTCGTCTATTACAATCAAGGTTGAGCTATCTTCATCACTAGATTCTTTTTAGCCTTCAAGGAAAATAGATCTACTTTATTCTCTTTTGCCTTTGACCATTTCAGAAACTTTCTTTATTATCACTTCAAAACTTCAAGTTGTCCATAAGGTCGTCAAGTGATAACGATGTCGAAATCTTTTGACTGTTCAATAGTGCATATCCTTTGCTCGCCATTTGGGATGAATGCCCTGAAAATTTCCCTAACAATAGTCTTGCTAAAAAAAAACCTTCAATAAGTACTTTTAGACTTGTAATAATAGTATTAAATTCCCGATGCAAAAGCATTATCTCCCGGATTCGACATCCAAAATCGTAAATTGTTTCATATTGTTTGAACAAGACAACATTTTATGATCTTTAACTTGACTATTACCTTGTGTAGAATGCTAGTAATCTATAACACCAAATAACAATGAAGAAATTCTAGAGAGAGAAAGTAGATGAGAGGAAGGTTCTAGTGAGAGAAAGTAACCAAGAAAGAATGATTAGATTATGTGTGAGAAAATGAACCAACTAACCACCCTCTTCATGTGTAGAGAGGGTACAAATACTCTTACATGACTGGCCATGGGCCTTATGAAATGCTTTCCATGGGCCTTTGGCCCATTTAGCTTACTAACATAACATTTGATTAATCTACGAGCTACGACTAACTATATTGGTAGTGACCGATACTTTTTGTGTTTCAAACAATCTCCCCCTAAGGGTGGTCACTCCAATTTACAAAAACTTAAACCTAGCATACTATGCTTTGACTTTAGTCTTGAGCTTGTAATCTTTAACTTGTGAATTGATGTAGTGATAATTGACTTTAGGCTTTGACTTGTATCTTTAACTTGACATGAATGTGATCTTGAACTTCTTTAAGATCATCAACCAAGCATAATCTCTTAACATCATCTTGTGAACTCTTGCCTTCTTGTGATCTTGTGACTTCTGGACCAACATGCTCATACTGTTCTTGATGTTGAAAGCGTGTGTAACCATCTTTCTTGATATTCTTTAACTTTAACACTTTGTCACTTTATGAAGGATGTACGGTATCAACTTAATACTTTGTCGCTTCAAGAAAGATGTACGATATCAGAGTAGCGGAAGTCTTGAAACATGTACTTGAGCTTTCATGATGTCTTTATATATGTCGGTCGAGTATGAGCATGTGGTATTGGCTTCGACTTGTCATCGGGAAACTGCTACCACCGTTAGGAAACCTGCATGAATGGGTTAGTGATAAACAACATATATGGACGAAAGTGGCTTTGTCACTTCATCAAATATGGTTGTAACTACCATGGTTCCCCGTTATTCAGTATAAATACTACCTATGATCCGGTAGAATTCCGAAGAATCTCCTTAACAGAGTTTCGCAGCTGCGCTAGCCGTTCTCATTACTGAAGTGTCTTAAAGCAGACAACACGGTAAGAGTGAACCGGTAAGTTACTATCTTCCTGATTAAGCCGTCAATTCGTGTTCAGCTTTCCTATGTCCAGATACCCTTGTGAGGCTTCCCATGGACATAAGATTGAAAATCGATTTAGAAAATCAGTCGGTGTGTCAAATTGCAAACGGTTTTTATGACACACCAATAATTTTATCTTTTTCAAAATTCATCAATTCATAAGCTAGACCACCGAATCGATATCCAGTATCACAAGTTTGATCCATATAGGGATTCTCCAATTGTCACCTACCAGAGCTCTGTTTGATGTAGGTCAAGTAGGATCGCGCCATCTTTACTGTGTATACTTAAGTGTCACCTCGGATTGTTCTGGCAAAATAACATGGATAATGCGTTAGGACTCTCAATATATATGTTCTTGTTTCTCGACACTTGTTGAATTAGCAGTGTCATAATTTTGACACAGTAGTCTCTGATGAGATTTAATAGCTTGACTCTTTTGCGCTCTAGCTCTCAATAGTTGCACTTGTTTTTAGAGATCGTAACGGTTGGAGCAGACTGACACTCCGCCCTCTCCTAAAAAACCCTAACTCGGAGATGAGAAAGTTGACAGAACAGCGTGTAGAATCTCCTGTATGAGAAATGAAACAGAATTCTTTAGGATATTAGTTGGCTAAGGGGAGGGTGTACCAAAGCCCATCATGGTTCTATTATGATTGTTCAGTCCTTAACGTCTTGCAAATCATCTTTTGTGAATTTTAACAGTACACGTCCTCGGCTCTCGCGCGTCCATGGTTTCCTCTCGCAAATGTGCCCCAAGGGGGCTTCTTCTTCTTCACCTTTATCTTAACTTTCTTTTTATTCTTCAACCCCTTCACGCGTTAACGAGATTCATACCAGTAACTTGTGGGTGTTTGTTCCAAGTACTAGCTCAATCTCAGTCGGCACTTTTCCTTTAATCTCACTTTACTCCTTTTTTCATACCTAAGGACTTCTACACTATCTAGTATAATATCCATGGGTAGATCCCTCCGGTTCTGGCTGGATCATGAGAATGAATACCTAAATTTAACCACCTTATAACTCCAATACAGTAATTTAAATGATCGGTCTTTGGTACTTCCACATTTCAGCCAACACGTAACCATTTGCTCCCCCTTTATATGTGCATCGATTAATCGAAATAGATTAGCACATATATGGGTTAGCGTACACTAGAGATCTTAAAATTTATATTTTTAATCATATTTTTTAATCACATCTTCTCCCCTTATCAAAAATGTCAAATCTCTTGATATTTTGGATATCAACTGATTCAAATATTCATGGTTTTGGAGAAAAAGATGTCCAATTATTAACAAGCCGATTATTGGAACATTTTAATGCTCCCCCTCAAATTATGAGGGTATTATATGGTGTTCGAGTATGTTAATTTGAAATTTTTTGAATTTACTAAGAAATTCTTGAAAATTCATACTCAAACACTATATATGCCTAATTTTTTAAGTCTACACTACATATATACATATTCACAAGTTTATAAAATATACGAAATGACCTTATGATGACGAACACAATATGACAAAGTCATATTGTTCGTTGAAGTAGTCGGAGGTCAGTTCCGTAGTGTCTTCCACCAATAAACTTTTCGAGGCCCCTCATCATCCTTCTTTCTTTCAGCTGCTTTTCAATAGCCTTGATCATGATGTGAGCTCTTTTCTTTTCCAATGTACTCCATCTTCTGTGAGGCAGGTACTCCATTCGGATATTTTTATTGATGTCATCAAGCGAAGTTCAAAGCCTTGTTAATGTGCCATCGCTGAACTTGTAGAGTTCATCTGAGCGCATCAACCTGTTTCTCCCTTAGTTGTCAACATATATGAATCCTTGAGGGTCTTGATATGGGGTGTATGGGGTCCTTTTCTTGATGTTGGGTCTGGTTGTTTTTGGCCTGGTAACGTTGATATTCTTTTGGTAACTTTTGACTCCCAGATGAAGATCTTCGACTATCTTTTGAATAGCCATGCTTCTGGTAACATTCGTAGTGCTATAGCAAAGTCGGAAACATCATCGCCCGAGAGATTGGTGAGCCTGTTCTAAACAATAAGGATCAGCATGTCTTCGATGTCATTGAGACGAAGTCTTGGGAAGTCGCCTTCCTTGAATGTGTAAAGATCATTATCAGCTCTTCGTACTTCAATATCTCTCAGATACCCATACCCATGTTTCTTCATAACCTCGACCCTAAGTCACTGCCAGGACCCTAAGTACTGTCAAATCGGTATGTACAACATCCTCCTAAAAATTGTTAGACCTTCACGAATTTGCTGGAATACATTTAGTAGAATATACATTATGACTGGATTCCAAGCCTCGTGCATACCCATAGAAAGGTCTTACGTTGTTGTCTCCAATGAGAAATACCTCATAATGCATATTTGTCATAGGCAACTTTAACAGGACTCAATATGTTTTGAACCATGTCTTTAATGCCTTGAAGATCATACTGAGCGGCCTTTGTCTTCGTTATGGAAGTCGTATACATCATGGTCGAGATTCCTCCTTGCAGATACTTGAGATCGTTATTGAAGAAGTAGTCAACCGGTACCATTTGACGGTTTCCATTCATGACTAAAGATAAGGGTTTGGTAAGATCAAATGGATAATCACCGCCTTTTGGGTTGTCCCAATCAAGTTTCTCCGATAAAGCTTTGTAACATTCTTCAAATTCATACTCCAACTCAGCATAATTGGTACGTGTACCTTTGAGAAGTTTGAATGTTGGCCCTAACAGGGTTTCTTGAGTCAGATTGGTGATCTTCAGGCCGTTCATGATGTATGCAGAGAAGTCTATAGGAGTGCTCATAAATTCATTAAAGGTCTTTGATGGTTTATCAGCAAAAGATGCAAGAGTCATTAACCAGCTTTGAGTAGGTCCTTGTTGTGGAGTCTTTCCTTCATTCCAATCAGGATCAGTGGGTTCTTGAGGTCGTTTAGGTTTGGTAAACCAATCACGTTTAGATGCAACCTTTCCTTGGGTTCTTCATCATCATTACCCGGGTTCTCCTCTTGATCTTGTGGCATATCCGAATCTGTAACCTCAAACTCTGGTTCCTCTGACTGAACAGACTTTCTAGAATATTTTGATTGAGACTTGGCGCCTTTGGATGAGCTAGAATGTGATTCTTTAGCTTTTGGACCTTTTGTTGGTTCTGTATCCTTTATAGTCTTCCTCTTCTTCAACCCTCGGTCTGATCCAGTGGAAGGGTCTTCATCCTTATCTTTATCTTTTCGGATTCTCTTCAACAAATACACTTTATCATAAGTGGAGAAGAGACTCTTGTCGAGGTCATAAGACTTGATCAATCCATCATAGCATTCTCTGTGTTCAGGAGTTGTCAGATATGATTGACTTTCATCTATTTTGTCAATAAGAATTTTTTTAACTCAAATTCTGTAAGCGAAGAAGTAGCTTCATATGTAAACTTTGGTTGTGAAGACTCCTTAGCTAGAACCGCATGCTCAAGTGACTCAGTAACCATGCTTTGGATCACCGGAGGAGCAAAGTTAGACACTTCCTTTAGTAGAATCTGAGGCAGTTAATTCTTGACTTGCTTTGTGATCCTAGCAGTGATTGATGCCGAAAGGTAGCTCATGAATTCGTCTTTGGTGGCTCCTAGTCTTGAGTCTAGATGTTCATCAACTAGAGCAGTCACTTGAGTGTTGAGAGGATCATTCTTTTTTAGTTCAACAACTTCTTTTTCCAATGCTGTGACTCTGTTGCTGAATTGGAAGACGGATGCAAAATTTAGAAGTTCAAATGGAGGATTTGTTGCTTTAGTTGTTGGTGGTGGTGTTGGTGTTGATTGTGGTGGTGGAGGAGCAAAGGATGGTAATGATTGTGGGATGACGGTGGTGTATATTGGTGAAGATTCAGTGATAACTGAGACAGGTACTGTAAGGAGTGTAGGTGTTTGATTGCTTGGTACCTCATGATGAACCGGAACATCCATTGGAGAAACAATTTCTGCATATGTATGGGGAATATCTGAAAATTTTAAGAATTTAGATGCCAAGTCGGATGAGTGAGAAGATCTGGTAACTGGAACTTCAGTCTTTTGTGGAACAGTAGAAAGTGTCACATGAGCATCTTCTATGACTTGAGAGATCTTCAGATTTTCAATCCC
The DNA here is from genome assembly GCA_026074375.1 of Tanacetum coccineum. NCBI lineage: Eukaryota > Viridiplantae > Streptophyta > Magnoliopsida > Asterales > Asteraceae > Tanacetum > Tanacetum coccineum. The sequence goes on along the minus strand of BQNB010033658.1, from coordinate 11,310 downwards.
TTACTGGACGTTAATCATTTCAGCATCGGTACCCTCCTTTTGAATAAACCATTTATCAGTATCAACTGGTTCATTCAGACTTACATTCACATCATCGTCGTACTGATTGGTAGTATAATCCATTCCTTCATCTTCATCACCTTCAGCTTTATCTTTAATCTTTGTTTCATCTTCATCATCAGTATCGTTGGATGGGGTATTAATAAACTCGTCCTTCTCTTCTTCTTCATCATCTTTAATCTCTTCTTTATTTTCCTCTTGATCAGATTCGGAACCTGATTCATTCTCATCAGTTTCATGTCCGGAATCCGACCCATTTACACTGTCAGATTGGGTATTGTCATCACCACTGTCTCTCTTTTGATCACTTCCTTCACTTCTAGAGTCATGATCATTATTGTTGTCATCTTTATCCTTTCCCTCAGATTCAGCTTCGCTTTCAGTTGATTCTTCTTCAGTCACATCAGGAACCCCTGGTTTAACACCAGTTCCTTCATTTGTGACAGAAGGTTTGATTTTTGCAGCACTTAGAGCAATTTTAGTAACAGTACCAGAACCACTTGGATGCGTCTTGTGAAAGTCCCTCAAACTCTTCTTTCGAACTTCTTAATGCTGAGCTTCTTTAGTTAATGCAACTTCAGAGAGCAAATCAATTCCTTTGTGTTTCTCAACAGTCATCTTTTCCTTCTTCTTAGACAAAGACTTCACAGGAGTTTCTCTAATGACAACACCTGCTGTTGGCGCATCAGAAGACTTCTTGGCAGGTCTCTTAACTCTCTTTGACTTCCTTGTGGGTTCTTCAGGTAAATCTGGGACAGTAGAGAGATTAGGAGAAGCAGACTTCTTGAACTTTTGTGCCTTCTTAGGAGGTGTAACTCCGGTAGCATAGACAAGGTAAGTCTTGTAAGCCTTAGTTTCCCGCATCTCACAACTTGTCATAGACTTAGGAAGTCGAGCTCTATAAATTTGAGATTCTTCCTTTGTAGAGACGAATCTTAAAGTGTTTATCAGATAGTCATCTCTGGAGGTATGCATGCCAATCTTGTTTCTCTTGGAGATTGTCTTGTCTTTAGTAAGGAAGTGGCTAATGATAACTTTGGTGAATCGAGGGTAGTACATATTGTCTTGCTTTTTGTGAGCTATGTTGTCAATCTGGTAAGTGAAATCTTCCCAAAGTAGTTCAACGTAGTCCATATTCTTCTTATAGTACATTGCCCAAAGTATCTGTGCTCTAGAAAGACGAAGCTTGTCTAGACCAGTTGTCTTTCCAGATAGACTTCTGTTGATGATAGTGGCAAAAGTTCTCCAAGGTTGATGCATCTGGTCAACAACAACATCGATGATTGATTTGATTTCCTTAGTATGACCAAGTTCTTTGAAGAAAGAACACATATCTTCAGCATTGGAAGTTCATCAAAGTTTTAACCATGAACTCTAGGGCAGATCTGAAAGATGTCTCTGAAGATTTCCAAATTGAGGTCAAATTTCTTCTTCTTGTCCATTCTGAACCTATAGGAATTTTTATACTTGTGGATAGTATCCCAGAATTGGTGCATATAAACTTCAGGAACATCTGCAGTGATGAGAAATGCAGAATAGCACGAAGTGAGAGCAAGAGCATCCAGAACAAGTTGAAATGTAGGCTCTCTCTGTTTCTTTTTAGGATTGAGTCTTCCGTTGCATTTTCCAATCTCAAGTCTTTTCTCTTTGGGAACAAGATCCAGATCAAGTTTGGTTTGTTGTGCAGTGATGGAAGACACGATTCTGCTAAGATTAGTCACATACAGTTCATATACAAACAAATATTTCACTGAAGGACAATCTAGATCATGAAGAGTGATTATAGATGCAAGACTGATTTTTACTAGATTAGGTATACAAATCCTAGGCATAAAATTAATACACATGACAATTAACATGAAACCGGGAGACATACATAATCATATAACACACTAACTATAGGCAATCTATAGAAAGCAAGACAATCATAAAAGATTTCTAAGGGAAACTAGACCTAAATCAATCACTAAGTGACATGTTAAGGAATAATTATACTTAGATTAAATTGCGAGATTAGACCACCAAGATTACATGATTAGATCTCCTAGTGAAAACATGCATAATTCGTCTAAAAGTTGTGTATAATTCGCCTACATGAACATGTATAATTCACCTATATGAACATGTATAATTCGCCTATAACAGGACGTATAATTCGCCTATCCTTACGCGTATAGTTCGCCTAAACATTAGGTGTATAAATCGCCTAACCATGCGTGTATAACTCGCCTAACTATGCGTGTATAATTCGCCTAAGGGAGAGCGTATAGTTCGCATAAGGCAACGTGTATAACTCGCCTAATTTTGAACGTATAGTTCGCCTAAGGTTTATGTGTATAACTCGCCTAACCTAGGAAACGTATAGTTCGCCTATGGCAAAACGTATAGTTTGCCTAGGCAAAAATTACACCATCATATTTACACCTTTTCAAGCATCAATAATAACTCAAACATGTTCATTTATCATCACTGAATCATTCTAACATATTTTCCACATGAATTAACCACAAAAATCTTGACTTATGTCTTGTTCGACTCATATGAACACGAAAAGCCTAAAGAACCAAACTTTTTGAAGTTAATCATGTTTAAACTCAAGCAAACACTCACAAGCACTTAGTTTATCATTCTTAAATACAAACCCATGAACTTTTACACGTTTTTGACCATTACCCATTTTGTTCGAAATCAAGAATCACTCAAAATGTATCCATATGTTATTCCCATTCAAAACTGTTATAGGTACACATTCTAGACCCCTATAGGACCAAAACCCCTCAATCAATTTTAGGTTTCATCCCTTTTCAATGAGACAAAATTTCAATCAATTTTTAGGGTTTTTCGAGTGAATGGTCACGATTAGGTCAGATATATAGGTGTTACGGGTATGAGAAACATATAACAAGTGTACCTTAGTAATTAAACGAAGGTTGAGCAAGTTCTTGGAGGTTTTTGAAAAATCAACAATGGCGGTATTGAGTTTGTGTGTTCGTGTATGTATAAGAACGGGGCAAGGGGTTTTTGTTTAAAATCTCTTGGGTTTTGTTAAAAATGCCCCCTAAGGTTTAGTGATACTTCTATTTTCCTAATAAACTTAACCTAAGGCAAAAAGTAGTTTCACTATTGGAAAAACTAGTCCCTAAGGTTTAATAATAAAAAATAAGTCTCACATTTTGCAATAATACCCTAAAGAATTAAACACATAACAAATAAAGCCCGATTGAGTTATCATTGATTAACTCCCCTTTAATTATTCACCCATTATTGTTTAAAACCGTTTCCTTTTATCACAAATTGATTTTATGAAGAAGATATTTCACATTTTCTCCCCTTCAAACAATGACCCGTTTTCTATTTAAAGAGCTGTAGTCGTTTTTTGAGTGGTCATTTTTTAGATGAAACCAAAAGATGATTAGATTATTTTTAAAATCAACACCATAAAAATAAGATTTTTCTTATTTTAACACATAGGCGCGCTGACACGTACACTTATGAAATATTGGAAGCACGGGTTGTGATGCAAAGTAATCACAAGCCTTTGCATGGTCATAAAGTAGACCATGCTGGAGAATAAATTCCCGTTAAGAGGTCAAGTTTTCTTTTTGAAATACTTGCCTTGAAGATGATGACCGGTTGCTATTGGAAATAATAGCAAGCCATTTTTGGCATGTTTTAAAAGCTTTTGAACTTATGTTCGAACTTCATTTACAGCCTCGTATCATTATTAAATGACATTTCTAAGGCGGTAAATGTTATCGATTTTCAGAAGACATGTCAGAGATACATATTTTTATCTTTTTCTGATTTTTTAATTTTGTATTTTGTTTTTATAAAATCTTATAAAAATTGAAAAATCTTTTATGTTTTTGTGATTTTATATATATACATATTATGCAGAGGATATAAGAATAGGTACCACCACTATTCTTCAGCTTCATCTGCCAGTTCTTTCAGAGTTTCAGGAGTAAAACTTCTCATCCCTAGCTTGTCAATAAGGAATTCAATTCTTTCTCGACATAGAGCCTTGGTGAAGATGTTCGCCAACTGATATTCCGTTCTGACAAAGTAAAGCTCAACGACTCTATTCTTCACTTGCTCTTTTATGAAGTGATATCTGATGTTGATATGTTTTGATCGAGAATGTTGAACATTATTGCAACATAAGGCAATAGCGCTTTTGTTATCACGGTACATTAGAATTTTATTGAATCCAAGGCCATAGTCGGTAAGTTGTGATCTCATCCAAAGGACTTGAGCACAACAGCCGGACAAGGCCATATATTCAGCTTCCGTACTGGATATTACAGTGCTTTTCTGCCTTTTTGATGACTAGCTAACAAGTCTGTCTCCCAACAATTACATACTTCCAGATGTGCTACATCTTGTATCTTGACAACCCGCGTGATCAACATCTGCAAAAGCTGTTAGAGCAATAACAACATCCTTCGAATACCATAGTCCCCGATTGACGATTCCTCTTAGATATCGAAATATTCTTTTTACAACATGTAGGTGCTTTTCGGTAGGACGAGCCTGACACCGAGCACACATACAAACAACATACTGGATGTTAGATACATAAGGGTGCCAACCATGCCACGATAATGTGTAGGATCAACGGCTTTCCCTTGTGTATCCTCATCCTGTCTGGATTTCTCCACCATGGGAGTATCCACTAGGTCACAAGATTCCATTTTGTATTTCTTAAGTGATTCTAGAGCATATTTTGATTCGTTTAAAAAGATGCCTCTAGGACTCTGTGAAACCTGTAGTCCTAGAAAAAAAAATGATATTTTGCCCATCATTGACATCTTGAATTTGGAACACATTATCTTAAAAAACTTATCGCATAGTTCAGTAGTAGTAGAAGCAAAAATTATATCATCAACATAGATTTGTACCTGGAGGATATCTTTGCCTTTTCTGCTAATGAACTATGTGGGATCAACCGTGCCTTTTGATAATACTTGGGATAGCATAAACGGTGACAATAGATCATACCACGCGCGTGGAGCCTATTTTAACCCATATAGAGCTTTCTTCAGTCTGTACACGTGATTAGGATTGTCTGGATCTACAAATCCATCTGGTTGGCTAATGTAGACTTCTTCACGCAAAATGCCATTTAAAAATGTCGTCTTTACATCCATCTGGTAGACGATCATATTCACATGAGCAGCAAACGTGAGAAATATCCGAACAACTTCTAGTCTAGCCACGGGAGCAAAGGATTCTTAGAAATCAATTCCCTCTTCCTGGCGGTATCCACGAGCTACCAATCTTGCCTTATTTTTTAAGATCCCCCCCAATTCATCCAATTTGACCTTATATACCCATTTCAAAGTAATAACCATCACTTTATCTGGACGAGGAATGAGTTCCCAGACTTTAAGACGTTCGAATTCATGTAGCTCTTCTTGCATTGCCTCAATCTAGCATGACTGAGTTAGTGCCTCTTTGTACGTCTTAGGTTCAACTGAAGTTAGGAAGGCATCATAGTAGCATAATAGGGCTTGTTCGTGTAATTGGAGTCTTGTGGAAACGGGTCTGGAAAGGTCACCAATTATGTTTTGTAACGGATAGTCTTTTGTCCATTTACTGAGGTGTTCAAAGATTGGAGCGTCTGAGTACACATTAGTAGAGATAACATCTGATGATGAGGATTCTTCAGAAACAGTTTCTGGAATTGGAATGCCAAAATAAGGATCGTTACTCGTATGTGCGACCTCAAGATCATGTGACTCTTCTTCAGCACTGAGAGGAATTGTTTGGGATTGTGATTGTGGAGTGGTTTGTGAGGTACTTGGTGAGGGTGCATCTTGATTAACAGTTGTTGAGGAAGGTGAACCGGTTGACTCAACAGGAGCTAGAGCTTCTTCTACAGGAACTAAAGAGGCAACGCTAGTTAGAGGAGAGAAGAACTCATCAAACACTGGTTGAAACATAAGATCCTATTCGTGCCTCGATGGTGGTATAAACGGTGCTGAAGGATGAGGGTTTGGAACGAGTCATGAACTGGGTGTTGCAGGAGTCATGCATTAATGTTCGGGTCCTGAACCGAGTTGTTCAGAAGCCATTTCCGTCAGCTCATCAAAATCGACATAGATGGTTTCAATGATTTTTCGGGTACGTCGGTTGTAAATACGATAAGCTTTCTTCTTGGGTGCATATCCAATGAAAATGCCTATATCAACTTTAGCTTGAAGTTTTCCCAAATTCTCACTATCATTGTTTGGCTAGCAAAGTGCACCAAAGACATGAAGGTAGGATAAATTGGGTTTTCTATCATGTAAGAGCTCATAAGGAGTTTTTCCATGGCGTCGTCATATAATGGATCATTTTTGGGTGTAACATGCGGTAGCAATTGCCTCGGGTGCAAAGATTAACATTATTCGAGCGGCTTCAACAAGAGTACGATTTCGCCGTTCAACAACACCATTTTTGTTGATCCCACTTCAATGGATCTTGAATTACTTAGCTTGTGTAAGGTTTACTTATGCAAGATAAATCCTACACAACTATGATAGAAACTTTGTTTGATAATACTAAAGATTATGCATAATCTAATCTTTAATATAAGAAGAATTCTTCAATGAAATAGTAACACAAGAACACATTTAATTCAACAATAAAAGCTCCAATATTAATATTACAAATAATACGAATACTCTCCTAGTATTAGGGTTACAAAACCTTGAAGTTATGACAATTCTATGAATGACTCAATTTGATACTTTGATACATAGAATTCTATACCCTAGAACCTCCTTTTATACACCAAGGAATCCTAATAGGATTACAATATTTTCCTAAGTTATCATGATCTTCTAAACAAATAACTTATACGTATCTTTTACAAAAATATCTCATACATATCCCATAAGCAATCTTTATCTTTTCTCTAAGCAGTTTTTATCCTTTCAACAGTTGTAATCTTTCAGCAGTTGTAACATTGTACCAACAGCATTAACTTTCAACACCAACAATAGTAACTTTTGTACCAACAACACTAACTGTGTACAAGCAACATTAACTACTTAGAAAGTTTTCTTCAATCTTCACCAGCAGTACTAAGTTACACTAGCAGTACTAACTTTACTCTAGCAGTACTAACTTTACTCTAGCAGTACTAACATTACTAGCAGTAGTAACTAGCAGTAGTAATATACACTAGCAGTAGTAACTTACACTAGCAGTAGTAACTAGCAGTACTAACTACTTAGCATATTTTTCATTAAGATTACTAACAACACTAATTTATGCTTAGTAGCGGTAACTAATACCTTAACAGCTGTAACTTCAAGAAGGCTTTTAATCCTAACAATCATCCCATAAACTTGATATTTATCTTCAAAATCATCAAGTTTCTTCATTAAAAGCTTCATAATCACCAGGAGGATGCTTCCAAACACTTCATTATTTCTTGAGCTGCTTTGTCATAAGCTTAAGAAGCTGATAACACATTTCATTGCAATGATCAGTTTGAAGCTTCCTATTTAGCATCTCTGTAATTGTTGCTGGTGTAAGGGGATATCTCTTCTCAACCAACATAAAGATATGCATGTCTTGAAACCTCACAAAGTGTACTCCACAAGAATCAAATAATTTCCAAATCAACACTTTGTTTCCTAGTAGATTCCTCCACATTGTATCTTCTATATTATGCTTAAACATTGTCTTTAGATCACCCCATAGTACTCTCTCATATCCCTCTTCTGGTCTTGTATATCCATGCTTAGCTTTTACTAATTTCCACAGAGTTTCCAAATCTTCCCTGTCAAAACTTTTAAGCATCTGAATCATTGATGAGTACCTCTTTGAATTTTCATCAGCTCTTATGATTTGATAGTAGCCAATCTTTCCTTCTTTAATGATCTTCCAATCAACAATGCTTGGAGGCTTAGTAGCTAAAGGTATAGCATCAACTGCTACTTCCTCTTCATCAGGAATGACTTCCATCATACTTTAAAGCTCAGCTGTTTCCTGATCATCATCCACCTTCTGCTTCTTTGCATTCTCTTGTTCTAGCTCATCACCTGCTCTTTTTGAACTTTCTTCTTTTCTTGTCTTACTGCCTTCTACTAATTTTGTATCCATGTCTACAAATGTATTTACCCTTTTCATAGCTTTCTCAAATAATTCTTGAACACTGGCAAATGACTTGTTCTTCAAATCTTTGGGCTTCCATCCTGCCATGTTTTTTAGATAAGTAGTCATGATACTTCTTTGTTGAGCTTTGGTAGGTGGTTTGTTCCTCTTCTCCTCTGCTCTTTTAGCTGCAAATAATTTTCTTCTTTTCTCCAAGAGTTGTTGAAACAGTTTAGCCCTTTCTTCAATGGTCAACTCTTCTTGTTCTCTTGCTTGCAGTCTTTCAGCTAATAATTGATCAGCCTCAATCTTTTCCTGAATATCATTCCATTCTTCAATTAAGGCAACATTATCTTTATCTTTTTCCCTTGCAAGCCTCACTTCCTCATCAAACTCAGCTTATAATCTAATAGCTTCTTATTCATCAAAGCTGATTTGATCTTTCTTCTTCATCTTCAAAGATTCTTCAACCATTATACCTTTACCCTTGTCCTTTGAAGGAATTGTTGTTGTTGTTGTTATTGATTCACTTGGCTCTTGCATAACAACCCCTTTTGTCTTGGGTCTTGCACTCTTCAACTCTGCCAGTGTTTGAGCCAAAGTAAGTTCAACAGTAGTTATTGTAGCAGCAGTTGGACTGGGAGTACTAACTTCAACATTAGCGGTAATAACTACTTCACCGGTAGTAGTAACTGGATCAACAGTACTAACTTCCTTTTCAGCCATATCTTGTCTTGCAAACACTTCTTCATCATTAAAAACACCTGTATCAAACATCAGATCATCATCATGCCTCCCCTGTGATTCATCAACCAAAGTAATCTCTGCATCTGCATCTATATTATTAATTTTCCTCCCCTGTTTGGATGCATCCTCCTGATCACCCAAACTAGTTTCTTCAGAGGAAACTACTCTTGCAGATCTACCAATCTTGTATAATCTTTTAAGCTTGTGAGTTCTTGACTTATTCTTCTTTTCTAACTTCTTGACCCTTCTTTTTAAACTAGCTATCTCACTTCCTTGAGTGGTCTTTGTTGTTTCCAAGTGAATAACTCTTTGTTGTAGATTAGTACATAATTCCATTAATTTCTCAAGTTTCATACTATCCTCACCACTGAGCAGTGGATCATTAGAATGTTTAGTTACATTCTCCTCAGTAAAAGCCTCATCTGCTACATTAGTTGTAGGACCACTAGGCTGAGGTGCCTCAGTGTCCTTTCGCTTTGGCTTCCTAGGTTTTTGTTTCTTCTGGGGTTGAGATGTTGATGGTTGAGTAATGATGGGTGTGTGATGGGGATCAGTTGGACTTGCTGAACCTTCACCCATTTCTTCTAGAGCTTGTACCATCATGGTTGGAAATAAGGGTGTGACTCTTCCAGAAAAACCTTTTCCTTCCATCTTTATGTTCCTAAAAACCTTCTTGGTGTGGGAGGGTGTAACATAAATCTTTTTATGATTTAACATAGAACCAACTTTTTGATTCACAATCACTTGTACAAATCTTAGATACATCAAAAATTTGTTTACATTTTCCACATTCTTCACCATACTATCAAAAATATATTTGGAAAAGTTGAAATTTTGGTTTGTGGCTAAACAGATAATTGTAGAGGCCATAGTGCTATTAAATTTATTCCATGCAGTAGTCTTAGCACTTAGGAATTACAAAATAGTATGAATAAGGAACTTCCATTAGGGAGAGAAGAAAGCCTTATAAAATGTAAGCTTCTGTGAAAGTTTTTCATACCCCATGAGTGTAAGCTGTTCAAAAATTATAGCATTTGGCAGACAATCAACACCATTAGCATCTTCCAGTTGAAGATCTCTTCTTACAGGTTCTTCAGTTATGATGATATTCTTTCCATCCACTAGGGCTTGTAACTGAACTTCCCCATTAACCATTTTTGCCTTGGCAGTAGACAAGAACTGTTCAATGCACGATGTATATATAGTAGGATTGACAGTTAAAGCATACTTTATAAAACTTGCATTCAGAAAATCCACTATCTGCTTAAATCCTTCACTTTCACCAGATTTAGTCAAAAAACGCGACTAAATTATGAGTATCAACAAATTGTAGGGTCTTCATTGTGGGTTTTGATGATAAATGATGAAATTGAGTTAGGTTTTATGATTAGAGAGCATATGAAAGATTGAAATCGATTAAATGATTGAATGAAACCCTTAATCGAAGTATTTATGAAACTACCCTCAACAACATTAACGTTCACCAGCAGTTGTAAGTTATGCCTAACAGCATTAACTTTCAACTAGCAGTAGTAAGTAACCCAACAGTAGTAACTTAGCAGTAAGTTAAGCCTAGCAGTATTAACTTACAACCAGCAGTAGTAAGTTATGCCTAGCAGCATTAACTTTCCCTAGCAGCAGTAAGTTTATGCCTAGCAGCATTAACTTTGAACTACCAGCATTAACTCCAATTCCTTTCTAATCAGCATTTCCATCATCAAATGAATATTTTAACTCACAAAATCTCACTGTCTGTTTTTGATTTCTCTTAATTCTTTTAGCTTACAATTCCCTCTATCTGTTTTTGCTTTCTCTCAATTCTTTTAGCTTACAATTCTCTCTGTCTGTTTTTGCTATATTAAACTCTCTTTCTGTTTTTCAACTCACAAATTCTCTCAATTCTTTTACTCACCAAATCACTCTGTCTGTTTTTGTATCACACAACTCTCTTTCTGTTTTTCAACTCATAAATTCTCTCAATTCTTTTACTCACTAAATCACTCTATCTGTTTTTGTATCACACAACTCTCTTTCTATTTTTTAACTCATAAATTCTCTCAATTCTTTTACTCACTAAATCACTCTATCTGTTTTTATCACACATCTCTCTTTCTGTTTTTAATCTCACTAATTCTCTCAATTCTTTTACCTTACCATTTTCTTAATCAGGACTTTAAAGATTGAGCATTCTAATACTAGCGATCAGATATTGAAATCTACTTACATCAAATGCTTTTGTAAGCAAATATGTAACATTCTTGTTAGTATGAATCTTGATCATTTTAATTAGCTTCTTTTCATTGGAATCTTTGATAAAGTGATGTCTAATCTTAATGTGCTTTGTTTTTTTAATGAAAAACAGGGTTCTTAACTATGCATATAGTAATCTCATTATCAATATAGATCTTTGTATGC
>BQNB010033657.1:5961-52157 GCA_026074375.1 Tanacetum coccineum | reverse complement strand
AAAATTTAATAGTAAAATAAGCTTATAAGACCCATAAGCTCCTCGCCTAAGTGTTGGATAGATTTCATCAACATTAAAACAAACAAGGATTAAGTTGAAAAATATAATATAAAGCTACTAATTAATCTAAAGACAATAAGCTAATAAAAATGAAAACTTTAGATCTAAATCCTCCCGAAACTAAGGTGTTCAATCAAGTGAACTCGGATCGGGTATGATTAAGGATTTAGATTTAAAAAAAATAAGCTAGAATGAAAAAAGCAACAAACTTTATGCTAGAAAATAAGCTAAAAGACAAGATCTATTATTTTTAGATCTAATCCACCCGAAACCAAGGTGTTCAATCAAGTGAACAAGAGACGGGTATATTTAAGGATTAGATCTATATATAAAAAATAAGCTTGAATAAAAATAAGCAATCGATAATAAGCTAAAATAAGCTCACTTGAAAAGCTCTAAATCGAATACAATATAAAATAAGCTAGTCTAAATAAGCTATGTAAGTAGCTTATTAGAATATAAGCTTAAGAGATCGGATCTAAAAATAAGCTATAAGCATGAGCTTATTTGGAAATAAGCAAAAGAAAAATGAGTAGAAGATTAAGCATAAGAAATAAGCATTAAGATAAAAAGCATTAATAAAACCAACCTTAATAAAAAGCATCTCCATTCATAAAAAATAAGCCACTACAATAAGTTGAGAATAAGCTAAAAAGCTTTTACAATAATAAGCTAAAATAAGCTACCACTATTCTACTCCTACACCTACTCTAAAACTATACTATGTGAAAAATAAGCTAAAAACTAACTCCCTTTACTTGTGCCTGCTGCTTCAATTTATAGCCCAAAGTATCCCAAATAGACCCTTCTAGAGGGACACATGCCTTCTATCTAATTGCAACCTCGAAATAAATATCTTCCATCAATTTGCTATCTTGATGACAGCTGTCCCATGTGACGTGCTCAAATTGTGAGCAAGTTATATCAAAAGCTCCAAGCCATGTGACACAATATTCCTTGGTCAAATTAGTCAAAGGAAGAAAAGTGGAAAATATCTTGTAGCGAAATGGGCTTGCAAGTAGTCATCTTCGAAATATAGAATTGGCAAGTGACGGGCCAAGTCCAGCTGATAATACGTCACGTTTTGGGCTGTCTTCGGACTTTGGCGAGCCTCAATATTCTTCAATATATACTTGAAATCTTTTACTTTTACTCAAATATTAATGTTCGTGCTGGTGGACTTGTAATTTCATGCTCTTTCCAATGGCATACTCGAGAAATATTAACGACTTCGTCTTGATTTTGAATAATAATTAAACTTGATCAAATCGAGCCCGATAATTTCCGTTTTTGCTTTGTTTTCAATCTTTAGTGCCTGCAAGACATAAAAACACAAACCAAACATATTTGCAGTAATATTAAGCATTTTTTTATGTTTTTAGTCTGTTTTAATGGTGTCTTTCGGGGTACAAATAATGTGTGTTTTAGCACACATCAGGAGGAAAGATTTGAAAATTGAATTTCAAAATCTTTAAGCACATGTTGGATAAGAAGGAATAAGTTGTCATGATGTGACATAAGGGATCCTCTTGATCATGTTTGAAATAGAGGGTGAAGATATAAAGAAGAGAGGTAAGTAGGATGGGTGATATGGCAAGATCAAGGGGTGATAAGAGGGTTGTGTTTGTTGTGTGAGTGAGAAGTGTATGATTGTGAGAGAGATTATGTTTGTTTGAGATGAGTATTCAATCTAATGGTTTTGAAGAGAATGAGGGAGTTTGGATTAATGAGATGGCTTGATCAAGGGTAGAAGAGAAAGTGTGTTTGTTGTGTTTGTTTAAGTTTCAATTCAAGGGTGGAGAAAAGAGTGTGGGAACTTTGATTAATGAAGTGTCTTGATCAAGGATGAGGATGAAGAAGTGTGTATGTATGTGAAATTGGAATGTTGTGGAGAAGACGGTGAATAGTGAATTAGTGGTGGAGAATGTTTTGATAAGATATGGAATATCCTTGGTTGGGATGTAGGAAACATAGGGTACAACAAGTACAAGGAAGGTACATTGTGTAAAGGAATGTGAGTTGGCATTTTGAGGATTATTTGGTGAAGGTTTATGTGTAGAAAAGGTTTGATGATGTAGATGAAGAATGAAGATGATGATGAAATCAAAGGATTAATTTTGGTTTATAATCGCATCGCCAATAAAAGAGAAGAGAGTGGACATATGTGATTATGAAGCGTTTCGTACTATATTTAGAATACTTTTTGTTTACATAAAACGCCTTATTTATCTAGGTCGCGGCTAGATTTCTATATCATCTTTCATTTTCGTGATTTACTATTCGCTCATCTTGCTAAGGTGAGTTCATAGCCCCACATTTTTATTATTTTGCTTTACTTTTTTTGGGGTGAGAAACATTGTTTGCTTTTAAACATTGGATACAAATGCCTTACGTTTTTCCCAATCTTGTTTACGTGTTGCCTAAGTAAATGTTGAAACTTGTATGACCGAGTTATCATGAACCATTAGTTACTTATAATCAGTTGGATTGGTAAGTGAGCGCGAGTGTTGTAAATAGATCTATTGAGACTAATCATCCCAGTCTGTGTAAGTAGCTCTTACATGATCAACGGACGTATACCATGTCGAGTGATACGGTGAAGTGCCATGTTGGCACCCGTCAGGGCAAGTTTATTAAGCATTTTGTATGCTTCCATTACATTTAGCCTCGGTATCATGAGCTTAGCGTAACAGTAAATACTTTTTATGTGATATTGTATCTGTTATAATAGTCACATGCGTTTTGCGAAATTTTTTGTCCACTCTTATATTAAATTCAAACCGATGAATTCACCAACTTTATGTTGATGTTTTAGCATGTTTTTCTCAGGTGCTTAGCTATGGACGTCTTTGCTTGATTTATGGAGTTTCCATGCTTTGGGCCGATTTTCAAGACTTATTAATATCTATGTTAACATCGTTGTCAAACTTTAAAAACCTTTTATTCGCTTCGGCATATTATCTTTAAACCTATGTAAAACTTTAACTATTTTATTTAATGCAACAATGTTGGATTTCTAAACATACCCTTAGAGGTCATTCTTTGTATCTTGTGTGATGTATATTATGATGTCACACCACTGGACACGTGTTTCCGTCCAGGCCCCGTTTGGGGGTGTGACAGATTGATATCCAGAGCCAAGGTTATAGAGAACCCGGTAGTATATTTATGTCTGGTCTATAAACAATATGTGATCCTACGTGTTTACTTGCTTACGTTTATAATTACTATCGAGAAGTATACGTGTATTAATTATAATACATTTCCATAATTATAATACGATTCATTTTGCCATGATTATATTTTACACCATCTTTACTTTCTTCTGCATTACATGCACCTTACATGGTTTGATATAAAGGGAATTTATATAAACTCTTGCTTGTGCAGGTTATGGCAGCTCCGGTTATTTCTATTTCTTTGAACGTATTAGTCGAGAGTGTGGGATCCTCTTTTCCGTGAGTTATCCTTATCGGTTCTATTTCTGTTGAGGCCCCGGTTGCACCGATAGTGGGGGTGGCTGCAATTGCCTTACCTGCTAGGGTGCTCGAGCTTGATACTCATTCATTGTCAGAGGTTGATCCATCGGAGAGTTTACCACCTCCCGTATCTGTAGCACCTATGGTTTCACCTTTCCCGTGTTCAGACGATTCAGAGTCAGATACTGAGATTCCTTAGAGGCATGTATCACCTACATCTCATGATGCTATGCTTACTAGGTGGAGGAGCAGAGTTGCATCACGATCATCATCACCTACTACTTCTACTCTAGAGATCCCTAATGCTCCCATTTTACTCGCACCATCTATTATTGTTACACCATCATTTGAGTTTCCACTTGCACCTGTTGTTGCCCCACCCGAGATTCGTCAATGACGAGCTATTCTTATCCGACTTGGGGAGGACATTCCCATTGGCCAACTTTACTGTACTCATCCTGGTAGGCCATGTAGGGCATTGACCGAGAGGAAGTCGGTTAGACCTTTACCTTCTCGTCGTTTAGAATTGAGGTACACATCACATCACTTGGATCGTTTTACTTCTGGATCATCATCAGGTCATTCATCTTCAGATCGTTCATAATCTTAGCATTCTATTTCGGGTCATTCCTTATCCGGACATACACCACTAGACACCACCATTGCTGACTCATCTACACTACCAAGATTTATTTATCCACCACTTGCTAGGACTCCACGGTGTAGCGAGACCTATCTCCATTGGAGGTCTTCCCCATTATCTACCATGTATCCACCGACGACATCCGAGTTGTTAGCTAGGGATTCTTCTTATAAGTCATCTGTTGGACTATCTCGCAAGAGATGTAGGTCCCCTGCTGCTACCATGACTTCATCTATCCATGCTACGAGAGCCTTAGTTCCTTCTCTTGTTGATCTCCTTCCACCTCGCAAGAGGTTAAGGGATTCTATTTCACCAGAGGATAGTGTTGAGGAGGACATTGATACTGATGTGTTGGCAGATATTAAGGCTGATGCTACAGCTGTTGAGGTTGTCGTAGATAGGATGTTGAGGCTGGGGTTGATGTAGGTATTGATATGGAGGTCGATGTTGGAATTGATGTAGAGGATGAGGTTGAGGACAAGGTCGAGTCCAGTGATAGGGGTACTATAGAGGTTAGAGTGGATGTGGTTGCCAGGATTGATATCCCTGATTATATGCTTATGCCCGATGCTGTGGAGCATTTGGAGCAGGTTCAGAAGGGTTTGCAGGATATTTATGAGCATGTTATGTAAATACCTCTTCAGAGGATAAAATACATTGAGACGAGACAAAGAGAATTGGAGGCAAGGAGTTTGATTGCTGGTGGAGAGAGAGCTAGTTTACTTGAGCAGGTTGCATCCTTAGAGAGGAGCAACGCGAGACTTCAAGGCACCATGATGATGGAGAGAGCAAGAGCCGATAGGTTTCGGTGACGCATAAGCTTTATGAAGAGTGAGCTTAGGCAGATCCGTAGGTTTTGCTACTATGACATGATGTAATTTAGGAGATAGGAGACATTCGCTACGAGGCGTTTGGGTTTTCGTCCATGATGTTGTGTGTGGACTTCAGACTAGTGGTAGAACTAGTTGGTAGTAGTAGTATTAGCGTAAATCAAGTTCCCCATTATGGGTTAAGTGTAACCGACTGATGCTTTTATATATGATATGAAAAGCTTGTTTTGATTCTCTCGCGTGTTCGTCTTTATTGATATTTACTTGTTCTGTCAAAACATGTTCTATTTTATTTTCATATATATATACCTTATTTACCATTTATAGCGGCTACATCTCGTATCGAAATCTCACCGTGTGCTATGTCTTGTGTTGTAGAACATGACTATCACTCGTTCTGGTATGACCCCGGAGGAAATCGAAGAACTCGTTAACCGATGAGTGGAAGAAGCGTTGGCTACTTATGAGGCGACTCGTGCTGCCAATGCTCTTGAGGCTGAAAACCAACACCAAAATGACAGTGACGGCAATAATGGAAATGGTGGAAACGTAAATGGAGAAAATGGAAATGGTGGAAATGGAAATCCAAATGAGAATAATAAGGGTGCTAGGCCTGTTGCTCGAGAGTGTACATACCAAGACTTCATGAAGTGTCAACCACTCAACTTCAAGGGAACGGAAGGAGTTGTCAGGTTGATAAGGTGGTTTGAGAATATGGAAATAGTATTCCTTATCGGCAATTGTCTAGAGAAATATCAAGTCAAGTATGCTACTTGCACCTTGTTGAACAGTGCTCTAACTTGGTGGAACTTACATAAGAGGACCGTTGGAACTAAGGCTGCATTTGCCATGTCATTGAGAGAGATCATGAAGTTAATGGCTAAAGTGTATTGCCCAAGAAATGAAATTCAAATGATGGAGTCTGAACTGTGGAATTTGACCGTGAAGAACAATGATTTGGCTGCTTATACTCAGAGATTTCAAGAGTTGACCATGATGTGCACCAAGATGGTCCCCGAGGAGGAGGATTGGGTTGAGAGATTCATTAGAGGTCACCCCGATAACATCTAAGTGAATGTAATTGATGCTGAACCTACAAGACTCCAAGATGCTATTCCTATTGCCAACAATTTAATGGATCAAAAGTTGAAGGGGTATGCAGTGAAAAATACTAAAAACAAAAGAAGGTTGGAGGTCAACCAAAGAGACAACCGTAAGCAGCAACCACCATTCAAAAGATAGAATGTTGGAGGACAGAATGTGGTAAGAGCCTATACGGCTGGTAACAATGTGAAAAGGGGATATGTTGGGCCTTTGCCTTACTGTAGCAAGTGTAAGTTACATCATGAAGGACCATGTATTGTGAAGTGTTGGAAGTGCAACAAGGTCGGGCATATGGCCAGTGATTGTAAGAATGCAGTTGTTGTCCCAACTACTCAGAGAGCTCCGGTAGTAAATCAAAGGGTTCCTACTTGTTTTGAGTGTGGGAGGCAGGGACACTATAGGAATGAGTGTCCCAAGTTGAAGAATCAGAACCATGGAAACAAACCTAGGAAAAAGACCAAGGAAGCTAGAGGAAAGGCTTATATGTTGAGAGGAGGAGAAGATAACCTCTATTCGAACATCGTCACATGTACGTTTCTTCTCAACAATCACTATGCTTCTATGTTATTTGATTCAGGCGCTGATAGGAGTTTCGTGTCAACTACTTTTAGTATCTTGCTTGATATAAACCCTGATACCTTAGACGTTAGCTATGCTATCAAATTAGCCGATGGGAGAATCTCTAGAACTAATACCGTACTTAGAGGTTGTACATTAGGATTTCTAGGTCACCCATTCAATATTGACCTAATGCCAATAGAACTTGGTAGTTTTGACGTCATCATTGGCATGGATTGGTTAGTGAACCATCATACTGTAATCGTGTGTGATGAAAAGATTATACGGATTCCCTATGGGAATGAAGTTTTAATAGTCCAAGGTGATGGTAGCGACGAAGGAAAGAAATCTAAGTTGAGCATTATATCGTGCACTAAAACTCAAAAATATATTAAGAGAGGTTGCCCAATTTTTCTGGCATAAATTACTAAGAAGGAAACCGAAGACAAGTCAGAGGAGAAGCGACTTGAGGACATGCCTATGGTATGGGACTTTCCTGAGGTCTTTCCAGAAGACTTGCCTGGATTGTCTCCAATGCGACAAGTCGAATTCCAAATTGACTTGGTCCTAGGTGCTACACCTGTGGTACGCGCCCTGTATAGACTAGCACCGGTGGAACTGCAAGAACTGCCCACTCAACTATAAGAACTTTATGACAAAGGGTTTATAAGACCAAGTTCCTCACCCTGGGGAGCCTCGGTCTTGTTTGTCAAAAATAAAGATGGATCTTTTCGGATGTGTATCGACTACTGTGAACTAGACAAACTTAATGTGAAGAACCGATATCCACTTCCGAGAATCGACGATTTGTTTGATCAGTTGCAAGGGTCAAGAGTCTACTCTAAGATTGACCTGAGATCTCGTTATCACCAACTCATAGTTCTAGAGGAAGACATCCCAAAGACAGTGTTTAGGACACATTATGATCACTATGAGTTTCAAGTAATGCCGTTTGGACTGACCAACGCACCAACGGTATTCATGGATCTGATGAACCGGGTGTGCAAAAGATAAATTCATCATCATTTTTATTGATGACATCTTGATCTACTCCAAGAGCGAGGAAGAGCATGCAGAACATCTTAAGTTAATTTTAGAGTTGCTTAAGAAGGAAGAATTGTATGCCAAGTTTTCAAAGTGTGAATTTTGGCTGTCAAAAGTACAATTTCTTAGTCACATGATTAATAGTGAAGGCATTTACATGGACCCAACTAAGATAGAGTCAATCAAGGATAGGGCATCGCCTAAGACTCTGACAGAGATTCGTCAATTTCTAGGTCTTGCTGGCTATTACCAATGATTTATCGAAGGTTTCTCAAAAATTGCCAAGCCTATGACGAAGCTGACTCAAAAGAGCATGAAGTTTGATTGGAGTGAAAAAGCAGAAGCTGCATTTCAGCTGTTGAAGCAGAAATTATGTAGTGCACTGATTTTGGCTTTACCCGAAGGTAGTGAAAACTTTGTGGTTTACTATGATGCTTCGCGTAAAGGGTTGGGCGCAGTTTTGATGGAAAGGGAAAAGGTCATAGCCTACGTGTCATGCCAACTCAAGATACATGAGAAGAATTACACTACACATAACTTAGAGCTTGGAGATGTAGTGTTTGCTCTTAAAATGTGAAGACATTATTTGAACGACACGAAATGCATTGTGTTCACTGATCATAAGAGCTTGCAACATATTCTTGATCAGAAAGAGTTGAACATGAGACAACGTCAATGGTTGGAACTGTTGAGTGACTATGACTATGAGATTCGTTATCATCCAGGGAAGGAGAACATGGTGGCTGATGCGCTAAGCCGCAAGGAAAGGATTAAGCCACTACAAGGTCGATCCTTAGTTATGACTATTGATTTAGATCTTCCAAAAAGGATTTTGAATGCTTAAGCTGAGGCAAGAAAAGAGGAGAATTATGAAACTAAAGATTTGTATGGTATGATTAAGAATCTGGAGCCCCGTACTAATGAAACATTATGTTTGAGGAATAGAAGTTGGATACCTTGTTTTGGTGACTTGAGAACTTTGATTATGCACGAGACGCATAAGTCAAAGTATTCGATCCACCCTGGATCGGACAAGATGTACCAAGACTTGAAGAAACTGTATTGGTGGCCAAATATGAAAGCTGAGATTGCCACCTATGTCAATAAGTGTTTGACTTGTGCAAGAGTCAAGGCCGAATGCCAAAAACCATCCGGTTTGTTGGTTTAACCTGTGATCCTGGTATGGAAGTGGGAAAACATTATAATGGATTTTGTTACTAAGTTTCTAAAGACGTCATCGGGTCAAGATACAATTTAGGTAATTGTTGACCGACTCACCAAGTCTGCTCATTTCTTACTAATGAAAGAAACCGACTCAATGGAAAAGTTGACGAGACAATACTTAAAGGAAGTAGTCTCAAGGCATGGTGTGCCAGTTTTGATTATTTCTGATCGAGATAGTAAATTTACATCTCATTTCTAGAAATCGCTAAACAAAGCTCTAGGTACTCAAGTGGATATGAGTATGGCTTATCATCCGTAGACGGATGGTCAGAGTGAGAGAACCATCTAAACCTTAGAGGACATGCTACGTGCTTGTGTGATTGACTTTGGGAAAGGTTGGGATAGATACCTACCATTAATAGAATTCTCATACAACAATAGTTATCACACAAGTATCAAAGCTACATCATTCGAAGCACTGTACAGTCATAAGTGTCGATCACCTGTCTGTTGGGCTAAGGTTGGAGATGCTCAGCTTACTGGCCCTGAGTTTATTCATGAAACTACAGAAAAGATCATCCAAATCAAGAAGCGTATTCAAGCTGCATGTGAGAGACAGAAGAGCTACGCCGATAGGAGAAGTAAGCCATTGGATTTTGAGGTTGGAGATAAGGTTATGTTGAAGGTATCGCCATGGAAAGGGGTGATACGTTTTAGCAAATGGGGGAAGCTAAATCCTCGTTATATAGGACCTTTCAAAATCCTTGCTAAAGTGGGAATGGTTGCATATCGACTTGAACTCCCAGAGCAACTAGGTCGGGTTCGTAGTACTTTTCATGTTTTCAATCTGAAGAAGTGTTTCTTCGATTAACCCCTAGCTATTCCGTTAGACAAATTCAGATTGATGACAAGCTTAATTTCATTGAAGAACCGGTCGAAATTATCGATCAAGAAGTTAAACAACTAAAGAAAAGCCTCATCCCAATTGTGAAAGTCCGTTGAAACTCAAAGCCAGGTCCTGAGTTTACCTGGGAGCGCGAGGACCAAATGAAGAAAAAGTATCCGCATCTTTTTGCTAACCCTGCACCCGCGTTTAAAGTTACGTCTTAAGCTTTGAGGACAAAGCTCTTTTAACGGGGGAAGGATGTCTATCCCCGTATATTTCAGGTCAATATTTTAAACTTTTTCGATCATTATTCTTGACTTTTATACGTTACGTTTGAATCTGGCGGTTTACTAGGAAGTTAACCCACGTAAATTTGAAAAACATCATCGGACGCGTTCTGACTTTGAATTTTTATTAATATAGATATTATATGAGTTATTTTATTTTTTCTAAGTATTTCATAGTTTACGATACCTTCCGATACTTATTTTTATGTTTTAACGTTTAATTTGCGTTTTTCGCGTTTTTGACCTAACGGAGGCCCGGAAACTCGTAATCTTTTCGTGTAAACTTTCGTTATCGTACATCTCGTGTTTATAAGTCCAAAATTTCGTTCACCCCTCCCCTTTACTCCAAACACACGCATACACCACACTTAAATAAATCAAAGAGCATCTTTCATCTTTAATTTGAATTTCAAAATAAAACACCATCACATGCAAGAAATGGACCTCTTTGTATTCATCTTCCATGCATAATCATGTGACTCTTACATCCTCTTTGTCTTCATTTATCCATGGAGGACCACAATTCTACTAACCATTTCATTTAATTATTTTGGCTAGTGATCAAGGCTTGAACCCCCCCCCCTTATGCTTGTTTGCGTTCGAACCCTCAGCCACACACACTTTTGGTGTGTGTTGGTCACCTAGACTTTTGATGACATGGTTAACATAATATCTTACAACCTAAAGCCCTAGTTACTCCTATAAATACCATGTTATAACACATACTAGGTCATTTCATATTTCCAAGCCTCATCGAAAATCTCTCATCTCTCATTCTTGATTACGGCACACAACAAACACCCTCATAGGGTTTCTTTTTCTTGATTTCCTTCAAGATACAAGTATTCTAGGTTGATTCTTGTTTATATCTAAGGTGATTTCAAGTGTTGGATCTTTGATTCCCAGGGTTTCCTCAAGATCTACAAGTTAGGGTTTCTAGTTTTATTTGTGGGTTTTCAAGATCTAGTGATTTTAGGTATAGATCTTGTGTTATTGCTTCTTGTTATTTATTCTTATAAGCATTTCTTGATCTTTCTTTTGATACTTTCCTTTCATTCTTATGGATCTTGTTTATATTTAAGAATCCATGTGTTTGTGACACTTTTTATAAAAAGAAATGAATTAATATTTTGTCATCTTTTATAAAAATGGAAGTAAATCACAACAGACAGCTGTTCAGAAATTCTTACCTCCTAGCCAAAATAAGAGCATGTTATTATCTGTGATTAATAAATAAAACCCAAGTAGTTAATTGTACCAAGATTAATCTGGAAAATAAGAGTGTTAATGATACTTTAACTGCTGAGCTTGAACGATATAAGGAACAAGTTAAAGTTTTGAAAGAAGGAAAAAATGTTGATTTAAGGAGTAATAATACCGTTTCAGATTCAAGTGCACAGTTTGTAGAGATTGATCGTCTTAAACAAACTCTTTCAGAACATTTAAAAGAAATGGAATCGTTAATACAAATAGTTACTCTTCTTAAAAATGATTTTAAGAAAGAAGAATCTAGGAACATCGATAGAGAGATTGCGTTAGAAAAAAAGATCAAACAGTTAGATAATATTGTTTTTAAAAAAGATCAATCCGCACAAACTGTTCAATGTTGACCTAATACCTTTGTTTTTTCTATGTCAACCACTAAAACAAGCTGCGTCGCTTGGTTTTCAAAGTCCTTTCTATCTGAAGAAAGCTCAGCAGTTAGAACCAAAGCTATATGTTGGTGATATTATTGAGAAAACTAATCCTATTGTGATTCCTGACTTTGAAGAGACCTTAATGCTTGTTGAAGAGAGTCGTTTAAAAATGCTTTTAAAAAAAAAGGATTCTTGATGTTTAGAAAAGGAACTGTTATTACAACACCAATCGATTATACTGCTCTTAACCAACTTTATCAAGATTTTCCAACACGATTTGTTCCACAAACTGAATTATCTGCTGAACAAGCCTTTTGGTCATAGAATTTTGTGAGTTCTTTTGATCCCACTCCTCTAATAGACCCACCAATGTTGAGGTTCCAAAAGAACTTCCTAAAGTCAGCATGGTTAATACTATTTTGGTAGTTTGAAGTAACTTAAACACAATCTTGCTGTTTTGATGTGGTAGTCAAAGAAAGACTACGCACCACAACTATCAACTGAGGGCAGTGGGATTTCTGAACATATCAAATGCTTGTTTTAAGGGATGATATTAATTCCAATTTGTAATTAAGATGTGAAGGACTATTTAACACATTCCAATCAATATATTGGTTGATGACTTCCTGAAGTCCAAATTGGTCTTGCATAAATGGAAAAGACTATGGAAACATAATCGTTAGGAGTAAAAAACTTTTGGAAGTTAAAATGAATCACTGGTTGGTGAACGAAAATGAACGTACTCTTGGAACAGTAATAAGCAAGATATCGTGATCATAGTTGTGAATTCTTCTGTGGGATAAATGCTCTGTGATAGTGCATGATCGTCATCAAAGTGTCTCAATCATTGCTGATTAATGAGCTTTAAACGGATTTGTGAAATAGAAATTTACGATAAACTATGCAAAGTTTTACCATTCTGATAAAACATTGCATCTCTTTAGAAGTTGACACTCAAGTTAAACAGGAAATTTTTCAAAGGGATAATTTTGTTTCAAATCAAAGTGCTCCAAGTTTTGATTAATTGTTTGAATTAAATGAATTAAAAGCTCAGTCCCAAGAGAAAGGACACGGTCATAAAGAGTTTGAAAGAGAGAATTAAATATCTAGTGGAAATGAATAAAGGTTAAGATTAAACAGGACTTAGAAGAGTTGAAACAATAAATATCTATTGGATTCATAAAGGTGACAAGGTTATTGCTGAGAATGAGCATTTGATTTAGATTATACGCCTTTATGGACTCGATTAACACAACCAGTTTCGATCAAAAGACCAATGTGATGATTTAATTAATCAAGTCAATCTAAAGTCTGTGGAAATTTCTGATTTAAATGCTAGTCTTCAGGAAAAAGTTTTGGTTATTATAGCTCTCAAGGATGATTTAAGGAAACTTAAAGGAAAAGCTCTAGTTGATAATGAAGTTTTAAAACACCCTAGTGATCCAGAAATGCTTAAGATTGATGTGGAATATTTGAACCCTAGATTGTTGAACAATAGGTTAGCTCACTCTGATTACCTTAAGCACACTCAGGAAGAAGCTGCGATTCTTAAGGAAATAGTAAAACAAGGAAAATCACAAAATCCTTTAAATACTTCCTTAGAATATGCTTGTAAGTATTCAAAACAAATTCAGGAGTTGCTTATAATAATTGGACAAACCTGTCCTAGCTTCAATAAGTCAAGTGAGAAATTAGTGTCTGTGACCTCAAAGAACAAGGACAAAAAGGTTAGATTCACCGAGCCTGTTACATCCTCAGGAAACACAATCACAAAAATAGCCTCTACATCAAACCTAGTTTCTAACAAAAACCTTGTTGTTTCTATAGGAGTAAAAACCGTCTAATTGTGCTAGCGGATCACAACCTTCAGGCAATACAAAGAAAGATAAGATTCTGCAAACACCAAGTAGTACTCAGAAGAATAAAGTAGAAGCCCACCCTAGGAAAGTTAAATCTAGTTTGAAAAATAAAGATTGTGTTGTTGAACCTAAAGATACTGCTCCTATGCAGCATTTCAAGCTTAATGAGAATTCTAAACTTAAATGTGTTAAGTGTAATGGTTGCATGCTTTCTGATAATCATGATTTGTGTGTTCTTGATTTTATCAATAATGTGAATGCTCGTGCTATATCTAAATCTATTAAGAAAAGTTTGGAAACCAACAGGATAGGTGTTTACAAATATTAGATATATCTGGAGACCTACTGGTCAGACCTTCACTATAGTAGGAAATGCGTGCCCTTTAACTAGGATTACTCAAACTAATATATGTGCCCATTAGGAAATACCTACTTCTCTAGATATTGATTCATCTAAACAAGTTGTAACATTGGTTTACTCACGGAAAAAACTCTAGGAATATAAAACTAATGTTCTGTTAGAAAATCTAAGGTTAGTAAATCTGTATTGCTAACATATGGAAACCCAATCAATCTTGGGGATCCATAATTTCTGATGTTCCATCTTCCTCTCTTGATGAATGCAGGTTGTCCAAATTGTTCTGTGGTATTTGGACTCTGGCTGCTCCAAGCATATGATCGGAGATCGCTCTCAGCTCACCAATTTCGTCAATAAGTTTTTGGGTACATTCAAATTCGGAAATGATCACGTGGAAAAGATATTGGGATATGGTGATTATCAGATTGGGAATGTTACGATATCAAGGGTTTACTACATGGAAGGACTTGGACACAACTTATTCTCTGTTAGGCAATTTTGTGATTCGAACCTTGAAGTTGCTTTTCGTCAACACACCTGCTTTATTCGTAATTTAGAAGGTAAATTTAGAAGGTGTTGATCTATTAACTGGATCTCGAGGCAACAATCTGTATACTCTGTCTCTTAGAGATATGATGACGTCCTCTCCTATATGTCTCTTGTCAAAAGCCTCAAAGACTAAGTCCTGGCTATGGCACCGACGTCTGTCTCATCTGAACTTTGGTGCAATCAACCATTTAGCTAGACACGGTCTTGTTCGAGGTCTCCCTAAGCTAAAATTTGAAAAGGACCATCTGTGTTCTGCTTGTGCAATGGGGAAAAGCAAGAAGAAACCCCACAAACCTAAATCTGAAGACACCAACCAAGAAAAACTCTATCTTTTGCACATGGATCTTTGTGGACTAATGCGTGTCGCAAGTGTAAATGGAAAGAAGTACATCCTCTTCATTGTTGATGATTACTCTCGATTTACATGGGATAAGTGCTTAAGGTCAAAATATAAAGCTCCATATTTCATAATCAAGTTTCTCAAGATGATCCAAGTGCGGCTTAAAGTACCTGTCCAACGCATCAGAACAGATAATGGAACTGAATTTGTTAATCAAACTTTGCGTGAATATTATGAGAAGGTTGACATCTCTCATGAAACATTTGTTGCTCGCTCTCCATAGCAAAATGGTGTCGTTGAAATACGGAATCGTACGCTAATTAAAGTTGCCCGCACAATGTTGATTTATGCAAAAGCCCCATTATTTTTATGGGCAGAAGCAGTTGCTACCGCGTGTTACACCCAAAATCGTTCCATCGTACGTCTTCGTCACAGAAAAACACCATATGAGATTTTACATGACAAACCTCCTGACTTATTATTTTTCCATGTATTTGGTGTTCTTTGCTATCTGATAAATGATTGTGAGAACTTGGGTAAGTTACAACCAAAAGTTGATATTGGTATTTTCATTGGCTATGCACCCACAAAGAAAGCATTTCGAATTTACCACTGACGTACCAGATGAATTATCAAAACAATTCATGTAGATTTTGATGAGCTGACTGCAATGGCTTCTGAACACAGCAGTTCAATACCCACACTTCATGAAATGACTCCTGCAACAATCAGTTCAGGACTCGTGCCAAACCCTCCTCCTTCAATGCCGTTTGTACCACCTTCGAGAGGTGATTGAGATCTTTTGTTTCAATCACTGTTTGATGAATTACTCACTCCTCCACCTAGTGTTGATTACCCAGCCCTTGAATTAATTGTTCTAATTGCTGACGTAGTTGCTCCAGAACCCGTTGCATCAACTAGTTCACCTTCCTCAATAATAGTTGACCAAGATGCACCATCACCTAGTAACTCTCAAACAACACCCGAAACTCAATCTCCTATCATTCCTAACGATGTTGAAGAAGACAATCATGACTTAGATGTTGAACACATGAATAATGATCCATACTTTGGTATTCCAATTCCAGAAGTTCCTTCTGATCAATCTTCATCAACGGATATTAGTCATACAATTGTGCATCCCGATCACCAAATTTCCAAACACAATAGAAAATGGACTAAGGATCATCCACTTAAAAATATAATCGGTTAACTCGATAGACCAATTTCCACAAGGCTGCAATTATATGAGCAAGCTCTTTTCTGTTACTACAATGCTTTTCTCACTGCTATTGAACCCAAGACGTATAAAGATGCTTTGACTCAATCCTGCTGGATCGAAGCAATGCAAGAAGAACTCAATTAGTTCGAATGCCTTGAAGTATGGGAGCTCGCACCCCGACCAGATAAAGTTATGGTTATTACTTTGAAGTGGATCTACAAAGTGAAGTTAGACGAACTAGGAGGTATTCTAAAGAACAAAGCTCGGTTAGTGACGCGTGGTTACCATCAAGAAGAGGAAATTGATTTTAAAGAGTCTTTTGCTCCGGTTGTAAGATTAGAGGTTATATGGATTTTTCTCGCGTTTGCCATTAACATGAACATGGTCGTCTACCAAATAGATGTAAAGACTGTGTTTCTGAATGGTAATCTGCGGGAAGAGGTTTATGTTAGCCAGCCAAACGGGTTTGTGGATCCAGATAACCCCAATCATGTGTACAAGCTAAAGAAATCTCTTTATGGGTAGAAACAAGCTCCACGCGCGTGGTATGATATATTGTCTTCATTCATGCTATCCCAAAACTTCTCCAAAGGCTTTGTAGATCCTACTCTGTTCATCCGTAGGGAATGCAAGGAATTACTTCTGGTACAAATATATGTCGATGATATTATCTTTGCTGCATCTACACCTGAACTTTATGACTTATTTGCTAAAATAATGTGTTCAAAAATTAAGATGTCAATGATGGGCAACATATCATTTTTCGTAGGACTACAGATTTCTCAAAGTCCCAGAGGCATCTTTATTAACCAATCAAAATATTCCTTTGAATCTTTAAAGAAATACGATTTTGACACTTGTGACCCAATGGATACTCCCATGGTAGAGAAATCCAAACTGGATGAGGATAAAGAAGGGAAAGCCGTTGATCCGTCACACTATCGTGGTATGATTGACACCCTCCTTTATCTCATAGCCAGTAGACCTGACCTACAATTTTCCATATGCATGTGTGCCCGGTATCAGGCTCAGCCTACCGAAAATCACTTACATGCGGTCAAAAGGATCTTTCGGTATCTAAGAGGAACCGTCAATCGGGGACTATGGTATCCGAAGGATTCTTCGATTACTCTAACAGCATTTGCAGATGCGGATCATGCTGGTTGTCAAGATACACGCCGTAGCACATCTGGTAGTATGCAGTTCTTGGGAGATAAACTTGTTAGTTGGTCATCAAAAAGGCAGAAAAGCGCTGTGATATCCAGTACGGAAGCTGAATATATTGCTATGTCTGGTTGTTGTGCTCAAATCCTCGGGATGAGATCATAGCTTACCGACTATGGCCTTGGATTCAATAAAATTCCAATGTACTGTGATAACAAAAACGCTATTGCCTTATGCTGTAACAATGTTCAACATTCTAGGTCAAAGCATATAGACATCAGATTTTACTTTATCAAGGAGCATGTTGAGAATGGGGTGATCGAACTTTATTTTGTCAATACGGAGTATCAACTAGCAGACATCTTCACTAAACCCCTTGGAAGAGAAAGAATTGAGTTTCTGATCAACAAACTGGGTATGCGAAGTTTTACGCCGGAGACTCTAAAACAATTGGAAGATGAAGTTGAAGAATAGTGGTGGTACCTATTCATATATCATGTATAATATGTATATATTAAAAATCATCAAAACCAAAAAGATTTTTATTTTTAGAAAACTTTTATAAAAACAAAATACAAAAATATAAAATCTTTAAAAATCAAAGAAAAAATTAAAAAATGAGAAAAATATAAAAAGAGGTAATAATGGCATGTCTTCTGAAAATCGATAACATTTACGGTCTTAGAAATGTCATTCAATAATGATACGAGGCTGTAAATAAAGTTCGAGCAGAAGTTCCAAATGTTTTCAAAACATGCCAAATGGCTTGCTATTATTTCAGATAGCAACCCGATCATCATCTTAAAGGCAAGTATTTCAAAAAGAAAACTTGACCTCAGAATAGGAATTTATTCTCGGGCATGGTCTACTTAATGATCATGCAAAGGCTTGTGTTTACTTTGCAACACAACCCGTGCTTCCTATGTACAATAAGTGTATGTGTCAGTGCGCTTATGTGTTAAAATAAAAGAAATCTTATTTTGGTGTTTGTTTTTCAAAAATATAACATTGCTTCATCAGAACATGTTTTCTCGAAGACATTTGACTTCTCAAACAATGACTACAGCTCTTTAAATAGAAAACGGGTCACTATTTGAGGGGGAGAAAATGTCAAAAATCTTCTTCATAATAATAATGCGTTTTAGTGGCAAAAGGTTTTAAACAATAGCGGAATATCATTTGTTAAGGAAAGATAATTGAGCTTAGCTTTTGTGTGCCTTACATGCTATGTGTTTATGCCTTTAGGGAGTAATTTTGAAAAAATTAAGTCTATAGGTATGATAGTATAAAAACATTAGGGACCCTTTGTGCTATTTGTTTAACTTATCTATGCCTTATAAAACTTAAATATGCAAAATGAAAAATGTTTATAATATAAGTATAAATCTTATAAATACCGAATCACCCATCATACCCACCCCGTTCCTGTACACAAACACACACACTTGACATATTTTTTCTTCCCACTCCCCTCACTTGATCGTCACTCTTCATCTCATCACTTCAAGTTACTTTTGTGCATTAAGGTATAAAAGAAAAGTGTTCCCCTACACCTAAACTACTCACATATCAAAGGAATTGGTTTTTTCATCCAAGATTGATCTCGAAATCCCTAATTCTCTAATTAGGGTTCTTGAAAATCAAAATTGGTTAAAACATCAAATTAGTTGAGGGGTTTTGAAGCTTTAGGTGTGCCTAGCACTTGCTTAATACTGATTTATGTGTCGGTAACATTTGTTTGATTTATGTCAAATAGTGTGTTCAAAAAATTGCGTTTTTAGCTAAGATGTATAAAAAGTATGGGTTTTGTGCGTAAAAGTTTGTATTCTTATTCTAGAATGTGGTTGAATGATAAAATCATGTTCTTGTTGTGTAGTTTATTACATATATGAGCTATTATATCTACAAGTGCTCGTTTAGTGTATGAACTTGTTAAATATGTGGATTCATGATTGTTTGAATGTTCCTAAGTGTTGTTTTCAAGCTAAGAGGGCTAACATAATAAGTGAGAATGCAAAATCGTGTTTGTGAATTTTCTATGAGAAAATGCCTGAAGACCCGAACTAGTCAAGTTTCCTTAAGAAACCGATCTAGTCAATCTTTTGTTGGAACCGATCTAGTCAATTCCTTTTGGAACCGATCTAGTTAATCTTATGTGGGAACCGATCTAGTCAATTCCTTTTGGAACCGATCTAGTTAATCTTATGTGGGAACCGATCTAGTCAATTCCTTTTGGAACCGATCTAGTTAATCTTATGTGGGAACTAATCTAGTTAATTCCAATTTGGAACCGATCTAGTTAATCTTATGTGGGAACCGATCTAGTTAATTCCTTTTGGAACCGATCTAGTCAATCTTATTTTGGAACCGATCTAGTCAATCTTCTTTGGAAACCGATCTAGCCAAAATCCTTTTGGAACCGATCTAGTCATTCTTTTTAAGGCCCCCGATCTAGTGAAAGCTTTAAGGAACCAATCTAATCGATATAGACCAAAAACACTTAAGATCAAAATTCCAATTTGAAGGCAATATTAAAACTTAACTTAGGAGGCTAATTAAAATTGGTTAATTATGCTATCTAATTAAGTTAAAATAGGCTTATACACAAGGATAAATCAAGGTTAACTAAAATACGTCTTAGGATATCTAATGATCACGATTCCTAAATTGTAATAGAAGTTGCCTTAATCCCTTAAGTAAATAAGTCTATCTAAGTTGCCATTCAGAGGAATATATCTTTACAAGTGCTAAAAGTCTTAAGGTCCTAATTTTCACATCATAATAAAGTGTTCACATAAAAGGTCTATATAGTTATATATAAACTTGGTTTTATATAAAAACTGTATTGATTCTTTCTTAAGCAGAACCATGGACATCACCAGAGCTGAACAAATTGCATTGGATGACGCTTTAGTTGCTCCTGCCAACCGACTCAAGATTGGCAAAAGTAATTTTCGACTAAGCTCAGACCTCAAGTCCAAAGAAGCAACTCTTCAAGTGGTCTATGATGTTTTGAAACTCACTCCCTTCTACAAGGCATTCCAAATCACAGCGGATGTTCCAAAAATTTACATGCAAGAGTTTTGGGCCACTGCTACAATTCATCATCACTCGATTCGTTTCAAGATGAACAATAAGAAAGATATTGTGGATCTTGAGTACTTCAGAGAAATGCTTCAAATAAGCCCTAAACTCCCTAATCAGCAATTCGAGGAACTACCCTTTGAAGAGGCAATTCTCACATTTCTAAGAGATCTTGGTCACAGTGGTGAGATTAAAATGATCACCGATGTCAATGTCAACAAGTTGCATCAACCTTGGAGATCATTTGCTGCGCTTATCAACAAATGTCTGAGTGGAAAAAGTATCGGCTATGACAGTCTTCGACTATCTCAAGCTTAAATCCTCTGGGGCATGTACCATAAGAAGAACGTAGACTATGCCTACCTTATGTGGGAAGATTTCGTTTATCAAGTAGAGAACAAGAATGTCAAGAAGAGTAATGAGATGTACTACCCTCGCTTCACCAAAGTCATCGTCAACTTCTTCATGACTAAGGATCAGTCAATTCCAAGACGGAACAGTGTAAATTGGCACTATGCCAGGGATGACTACATGTTTACTATGATAAAGGTTGTCTCCAGGCATGAGGATACACAACTATATGGTGCCATTTTGCCTAATAAATTGACGAATGAAGACATCAGAAACTCCGAATCCTACAAAGAGTACTATGCCATTGCTTCTGGTGCTGAACCTCCAAAAACTAAAGCAAGAGTCAAGAAGAAGCAAGTTGGATCTGACAAGACAAAGACTCTTCCAACTACTAAAGGCAAAAGACTTAAGTCTTGAGCAAAGGCGGCTAAACCTGCCAAGAAGAAGCAACCCACAAAGACGTCTAAAGCTAAAGGTCTAACGGTGCTATCTAAGGTTGCTTTAACAGAAGCTGAACAAATAAAGCTAGAAACAAAAAGAAGCCTAATACAAACTCACAACTCTCACGCCAGCGGCTCAGGTGCAGATGAAGGAACTGGTAGCATACCAGGGGTTCCCGATGTACCGACTTATGAATCTGATGATGAGCAAATCTCTTGGAAGTCAAGTGAAGAAGACGATGATGATGACAATGATGATGATGTTGACAAAGATGATGAAGATGACGATGCTGATAATCAAGATGATGAAAATCCAGATGATGCAAATCAAGATGATGATGATGAGCAAACTGATTCTGATAACGATGGCGATGACTTTGTTCACCCCAAGCTTTCCAC
The DNA here is from genome assembly GCA_026074375.1 of Tanacetum coccineum. Classification (NCBI taxonomy): domain Eukaryota; kingdom Viridiplantae; phylum Streptophyta; class Magnoliopsida; order Asterales; family Asteraceae; genus Tanacetum; species Tanacetum coccineum. Next base: position 30,699 of record BQNB010033657.1, on the reverse strand, counting down.
TAATGATGATGAAGCAAGACAAGATGATGAAGTAAATGAAGAATAAAGTGATGATGAAAGTAATGAAGACAGTGATGAAGAAGTTTAGGGTGCGAATATTGAGGAAGAGGAGATAGATGAAGAGGCGACGCATGAAGAGGATGAAGCGAATGAGTTATACAGGGACGTGAACGTTAATCTAGAGGGAAGAGACACTGAAATGACAGACGCTCCACTACCTAATGTTCAAGGAACTCAAGTAACAAAAGATACTCATGTGATAATCACCGCTCCGGTCAAACTTGAAGGTCAACAGCAGAGTTCTTCTGTGTCATCTGGCTTTGTTTCTAACATGCTCAACCCTAGTCCAGATACATGTATTGACTCAATATTTACTCTTAACACTGAGGCAACTTCACTGGTAGATGTTCCGGTCACCACTATTGTTGAGCCACCTCTTTTATCTGCAACAACTCTTCCTCCACCACCCACTCCTCTCATCACACATCAGCAACAAACACCAGTTCCCACACCACCAACTGTTCCAAGCTCCTCACTACAACATCTTCCCAACTTTGGCTCTTTATTCAGGTTTGACCATAGACTAAAAACTTTGGAAAACAACTTCTTAGAGTTCAATCAAACGAATCAATTTGCTGCAGCAGTTTCTTTAATTCCCGGCATTGTTGATGCGTACCTTGCCAACAAGATGCATGAAGCCGTCAAAACAGCTGTTCAGTTACAATCCGAAAGACTCAGAGATGAAGCCCAAGCTGAAAATGCAGACTTCCTCAACAAACTTGATGATAACATTAAGAAAATAATCAAGGATCAAGTCAAGGAACAAGTTAAAGCTCAAGTCTCTAAGATTTTGCCAAAAATTAAGAAGACTGTCAATGAACAACTCGAAGCTGAGGTTCTGACTCGTTCATCCAATGAATCTAAGACATCTCATGCTGTAGCCGCCAACCTATCTGAATTAGAGATGAAAAAGATTCTCATAGACAAGATGGAGAGCAATAAGTCAATCCACAGATCTGATGAACAAAAGAATCTCTACAAAGCACTAGTTGACGCTTACGAAAGTGACAAGCTCATACTTGACACTTATGGAGATACTGTTTCATTTAAAAGACGTAGAGATGATGAGGATAAAGATGAAGAACCCTCCGCTGGATCAAACCGGGGGTCCAAGAGAAGAAGAGCTGGAAAAGAACCAGAGTCTACCAGTGCACCAAAGGAAAAGACCTCCAAGACAACTGGCAAGTCTACTAAAGGGCCCAAATCTCATCACAAGTCTGCTGGTGAGTCTGCTCATGCAGAGGAGCCCATACACACTGCCAAAGATTTGGAAAAACCTGCACATCAGGAGTTCAAAACAGGAGTTACTGATGATCAACCTAATGAAGAGACCTCTCAGCTTCCTGATTGGTTTTAGAAACCAACAAAACCTCCTACTCCAGATCGTGATTGGAACAAGACTTTGCCTGATGCTCATGGACCTGTTCAACCATGGCTAAGCTCTTTGGCCCAGATGGAAGATCCGCGTGAGTCGTTTAATGAGTTGATGGACACTCCTCTTGACTTCTCAGCATTCGTGATGAACCGGCTTAAAGTTGATACTTTAACTCCAGAATTGTTAGCCGGTCCAACATTCGAGCTGATGAAAGGATCATGCAAGAGTCTGGTGGAGCTCGAATACTTCTTTGAAGAAGTCTACAAGGCAACCACTGATCAATTAGACTGGAACAACCCTGAAGGTCAGCAATATCCACATGATCTGCGAAAGCCACTTCCATTGATACCTAATTCTCGAGGTCGTCGTGTCATACCTTTTGATCACTTCATCAACAATGACCTTGAATATCTAAGTGGTGGTGTCTCAAGCCGAAAATATACCACTTCAGTGACGAAGACCAAGGCTGCAGATTACGGGCACATCAAATGGATTAAAGATTTGGTCCCTAACAGTATGTGGAGTCAAGTGCCGGTTAGCTACGACAAACATGCTCTCTGGGGAATCTCACATTGGGGACGAAAACGACAACAATTCTATGGATTTGCGGTTAATAGGGAATCTGCTCGCGATGTCTACTCCAAACGCAGAATCATTGCTGTCACAAATCTTCAAATAGTCGAATGGCACAATTACAAGCATCTGGATTAGATTACTATTCGTAGAGCTGATGACAAGTTGTACAAATTCAAAGAAGGTGACTTCAATAGGCTTCGCATTCAAGACATAGAAGACATGTTGCTTCTTCTTGTTTAAGAAAAATTAACAAATCACATTGTTAAAGCTCGCCTAGCTTTTAATGTCTCCTTGAGAATGTTGATAAGAAGCATTATCATCCAAAGGCGTGTGGAAGATCTTCAATTAGGTGTCAAAAGTTACCAAAAGAAGCTCATCCTCACAAAGTCGGATACGTACAGACCATATCTTAAAAGAAGGGAAGCTTACACAACATACTCCAATCCCAGAAGTTTCATTCACCAGAACAAAGACAAAAAGAACAGACTGATGTATATTGGTGAATTACACAAGTTTAGTGACGGTACACTCAATGACGTTCGGACTGCTCTTAATGATCGTCTATAGGGAATTCGGATGGAGTATCTGCCACAGACTATCTGGAGACAAAGTGACAAAGATAAAGCAGGAGCGATGATCCAGTCAATTAATAAATAGCTAAAGACCAGGAGGATTATGCGGAGCTTGGAGAAATTTGTTGGTGGAAGACTGTACGAAGGTGACTTTCGACTGCTGCAAAGGACCATATGATTTATCATATGATGTCCTTATCATAACAGGTCAATCCTCATGAATAATTAAAACTTGTGAATTTGTGTATATGTAGTATAGACATTATGGTGATATTAAGGAGTGCTCGAGTACAAAATTTTTCAAGAATTTCTTAGTGAATTCAAAAAATTTCAAATTATTGTACTCAACACTGTCTTATAAACCCTCAAAAATTGAGGGGGAGCATTAAAATGTTCCTGTTAGATATTATGTAACATTTTGTCCCTGAACGTTTAATCAATTGATATCCAAAATATCAAGGGATTAACATTTTGGATAAGGGGAGAAAATGTGATTAAACTGAATCTAATTTGTATTGAAATGTGATCAGATAAAATGGACTCAATGCACTCCACACTTAGCATGTACTACGATTACGATGCACATGTTAAGGGGGAGCTTTTAGTGATGATGAAAAACTCTCAAAGTGTAAATCTTTTGATATTTATATCAAACACTTTGATTGAACTTTTCAATGATTTTGGTTTTGATTGTGATGGAATACCTAAAAGACCGACCATGTACTTAAATTTATGAAGTTATAAGGTGGTTAGGCATAGGTATTCAAATCCCATGATCCAGCCAGAACCGGAGGGATCTACCCAGGGATATCCACTAGTTAGTGTAGAAGTCCTTAGGTATGATACAAAAGGAGAAAAAGTGAGAATCGGGAATAATGCCGACTGAGATGGAGCTAACACTGGAACAAACCCAACAAGGTGTTAGTTATGAAGTCTCGGTAAGCATTGAAGGGGTTGAAGAATGAAAAAGAAATGTAAGGATAAAGGGTGTAAAGAAAGAAGCCCTCCATACACTTAGGCAGAAACCGGGTCAATACATAAACTGTCAGAAACACTAAGCTGTTGTCTGACATTGAAGACAGTCATGGACCCAGTGACGCTATGCACAACCCTCCCTAGCCACTCAAGGTCTCTTAACAGACTCTTGTTTCATTTCTCACGGAGATTACACGCATTTCTATTGACTTTCTCACTCCGAGTTAGTTGATATTGAAAAGGTGGCAGTCTGCTCCAGCCTCCGATCACTAAAACAAAAGTGCACAATTGAGTCTAGAGCCAAAAGAGATCATCCATAAATCTCATTAGGACACTTGTCAAAATTATGCTTGCTATCTCACACAATGTGAATAACGAGAAAATATAAAGAGTCCTACGCATTATCCTTGTGATTTTGCCAGAACATCCGAGTGATACTTAAGTATTCACAATGAAGATGGAAATCCTGCTTGAGCCAACATCAAACAAGCTCATGGTAGGTGACTTGTGCGATTCTATACGAATCAAACTTGTGACAACTAGAAAGAAACGATGGTGCGATTCTATAAGAATCAAACTTGTTCCAGGTTATGAATTGACGATTGATGATGAATTTTGAAATGATTAACACTCTCGATGTGTCACAAAACCACTTTAGCAAGTGACACGTCGATTGATTTTTAAATCAATTTTTTATTTCAATCGGTGAGATAGTAACTCGCTGGTTCACTCTTATCGTGTTGTCTGCTTTGAGACGTTCCGATAATGAGAACATGCTGAGTTTGATGAATCTGATACACATGTGTTAGAAAGATTCGATACTTCAGCTGGAAATCCTGTCAAGGAGATTCTTCTTAAATTGAATCTACCTGATCATAGGTCGATCCTCACGGATTCGAAGGTTACTCCAACCAAACACGGGCGAATGACAAAGCCATATTCGTCCCCCTGCTTTATTGCTAACTGTTTTAATGCAGGATACTTAAAGATGGAGGTGAAGGTACCTGATTCCAGCTGACTCACAAGATTCATAGCCACATGCTCATACCCGACCGACAAACATAAAGACATCATGAAAGCTCAAGTACATGTTTCAAGACTTCTGCTACTCTGATACCGAACGTCTTTCTTGAAGTGACGAAGTATTAAAGTCAAAGAATTTCAAAGAAGTTTCTGTCACTCTGATACCGAACGTCTATCTCGAAGTGACGAAGTGTTAAAGTTAAAGAATTTCAAGAAAGATGCAACATTAAAGCTTTTCAAGTCAACAAATCAAGAAAGGTATGAGCATGTCAGTCCAGAAGTCACAAGATCACATGGTGGCAAAATTTACAAGATGGCAAAACGAGATTATGCTTGGTTGATGATTTCAAGGTGTTCAAGATCACATTCAAGACAAGCTAAGGAACAAGCTCAAGACCTAAAGTCTATGATCACTACATCAAACCACAAGATTAATGATTGAAGTTAAACAAGCTTAAGACTAAAGTTAAAGCATAGTATGCTAAGTTTAAGTTTTTGTAAAATGGAGCGACCTCCCTTAGGGGGAGATTGTTAGGAATACGAAATTCCTAGGAAAGTGTCGGTCGCTTCCATAGATAACTGTCGTTAGCTCGTTAAGTAATTTTTGGAAACTTACATAGTTAGTTAGCTAAAGGCCCATGGATAAACCCATGCAAGCCCAAGCCCACCATCCATTGTAAGTATATAAACACCTCTCCATGCCTTGGAGAGGTGGTTGGTTGCTCATTTTTACACACATTAATATATGTTTACTTTCTCTCTCTAAGTGTTCATCCAACCCACTCTCTCTCTACCCTCACATCTAGTATGTTATTTGATTAGTCTTCAATTGGTATCAAGAGCCATGGAGTGGTGTGTTTAGATATTGTGTTTGTTTTTAGTTCGTGTAGTTTTCCTTTATCTATTCGTATTTTTTTTATTTTTTTATGTCACACTTACAGAACCAAAACATATGTAAGCGGAAGACTTTACTAGTAAAATGGGTTCGTAAACTTTTTACCAATTACTATAGAAATACAAAATTTATAACATAAAGGTCTTTATGATAGCAACGAATCCCAAATCTAACTTCTAAACAACTTATAGTGTAGATGTTGTGTGCTAATCCCTCATGATGATCCGATATGAGCTCCTATGCACTCTTCTCTCGTATCTCAAATTCCCCTGGTTATCTGCCTCGAGGAAAAGAAATGCGGGTGAGCTAAATAGCTTAGTGAACAGATATACAAAGCAGATATAAACAAAATAGATAGATCAAGTATGGATAAGTAAACAAAATAGAATCACCATAGCCTGGGTAACAAGATCATATATATCATAAGAGCTGGACGGAATAAGTAGCCCAACAACATAGGTAGCAAAACAAATTAGGAAGCCAAACGAAATAGGTAGCCAAATGAAATAGGTAGCCAAACAAAATAGGTAGCCAAACGAAACATATAGAAATACCCCACGAGCTTGAAACAAAAGTCTAAAGCATGCCACATGCTTAGACTAAATAATCCAACATACATCGTATCATATCATATCAAATTGTACATGGGAGCTGCAGACTCCAGATGTACCCTACAAAATGTAAAATGGGGTGTTGGCACCACACGGATCCATTCACCAAAACTGAACTGAACAAAGTACCTAGGATGCATCCATACGCCCCCTACAATCAAATCATGTATGGCCAAGTGCATAATAGACAACACAAAACAAAAGAGAACGCCGTGGACTGATCACACCGCCACAGATAGTGTCACGCCATTGGTGCCTCAATGACGCGGCCATAGTACCTCCATGGCTAGTTAGCTCGGGCATCGAAACAAAATCAAAAGGTTCACATAGAATATCAAAACAAACATAATGTGTCAACAAAAGGTCATGTCTGAACAACACGAATAATTTTATATCAATGTCAACGAAGCAAGTGTCAAATGAGTTCAAGGGGTTCAATGAAATTATCAAATATGGTAGCAAACGAATAGCGAATCAAATAATGGAGAATATAGATAATGATTTCTAAGATGCAAATAAATACAGATCAAGTGTCATGAGAATCCTTAGAAGAAAGGATAAAATATCTGTACGAATAACAGAACGAACGAAGCAACGCATATATCATAATAATAATAAAGAGAAGTAGGTATTAAGAATATCCGTACCTTAACTAGCCGAACCCGCCACTTAATCAAACTCCAAAATTATTTGTCGTCAATGATCTACATTGGTTAAGCAACCACTACTAATTAATAACAAACAAAATACTTATTGTTGTTTTAGTGTCGCTTAAATTTGAGTTGCCTACTAACTGTAATTTTTTTAAACTATATATAACTTGTTGTAGCTCCAAAACCATCCAATTAGTACTTAAAATATTTTTATCTCCAAAACCATCCAATTAGTACAAGCAAGTGTAAATGAAAGTAACACATGAGACGTCTTTTAAACTAAGCAAAGATGATTTTATATGCAGTTTTAGTATTTGTCTAAGACCCGATTTCTATTCTTTTCAAACATGTTTCAATAGGTAGAAGACATAGTTAAGTTTATGAGCATACCCTAATTCCTTATTTTTTTATAAACAAACCTTGCAATGATATAATCCTTCATATTTTAAGACCTGAAGATCTATGTCATGCTTGTTGATGGTGGATTTCACTCTTGCATGATTTTATGGGTGTTTATTCTTAGCATAAAACTAATGATTGTCAAAAGGTAGAGTACCAACGATTAATGTATGATTAGTTATAAAAGTTAGGTTCAAGGTTTACCTCCAAATGAAACAATGGCTGATCGAAACGAACAAGCATGCGGTGACGAACTCGAACACGAACACTAAGACCCAATATAAAGGAAAACACTATCCCGATCACGAACATAGCTTGAACTCGAACATAAACCAGAAATTTCACCCGTACACAAATTTTTAAGATGTGAATGATTGTCCAAATTAGCTCACGGTAATTTGTGTGATCGTTTACTGCTAATTAACGAGACTTGTAGCTGCGGATATTTTAGAGAGGCTTGTTATTATGTGAGTATGTGATTGGTGTGTGGTGAGTGTCATAATTATACGAAGATGGTTTGATAATGCGGATGTTGATGTAATTGTTTTAGGTTTCTAGTTTGTGTTGTGAATGATCAAATAAGGGAGTCAAGGGTATAAGAAGAGATTATGGGCTGATATCTCGGGCTTCTTGTAACCGTGATTTTGACTAGTTCTATGTTTCTAACTGTTTTATTATTGCATTTACTTGATAACAAATTTCCTTATAAATGTACTTACTTCTATTATTTATTGAGAAAAGTTCATTTGTATACCAGGATCTTCTCACATATCAAAGGAAAATCTTCATCATTTATTTGAGTTTGATCTAATAATGGGGATTAATCTAAGATTTAATTTTATTTAATGGATAAGATTAAACCTTAAAAAACATCCACCACCCCTTCTTACTTTTGTGTTTTTTAAAAATTACATATCGCAAAAATCGCAAAACGTTAAGATACATGAATTACACCATCGTGATGAGCATTAAATTATCTTTCAATAGAGGGGCACTTTCATATACTTTCGACAAACTTTTTTTTGTATTTTTTTGTTTTTTCTCGGTGTAGTATTTTGTTTGATATATCACGTGTGATATTACACTAATCTGTAAGTTAGAACACTTCAAATACTTTCGTAAAACGGATATAAATATTTGTGTGGAACTTCAACTGACTCATTGTTTTTGGCATTGAAAACTGTATATCCTTAGCTTTCTAACCATTTATCATACATAATTTTTGGACCTCCAAATCAAAACAGTTTATTTATAGAAGTTGGTGAATATCGAATTTTTTTATTTTTTATCATCAAACATACTTGAAGTATCACATGTGATATAATATATTTGTACGTTCGAACACTCAACATGATGTCATGAAATGAGCGTAAGTATTTATGTAAAACATTAAATGGTTCATCATGTTTGACATTAAAAAATAAACATCTTTACCATTTTAACCATATATCAAACATAATTTGTGAAACTTAAATTAAAACACTATTTTCTCACAAAACTATGTTTTAACCCTTTTAATCCTACTAACAGTATAATATCACAAGTGATACATAACACTGATTACATGTTAAGAATTTCAAAAATAACCACAGTTAGTGCCACATTATATTGCTTTATCACATGTGATATTAATTATATGTGAAATACAATGACTAATGTCACATTATGTTACTTTATCACATGAGATATTATTATTATTTATTTATCATTGGTGATACTACAATGTCAGGGGTAATAAATGTTAAGCCACAGGTGAATCTTACTTTATAAAGGTATTAGTATAGGGTTTAGTAGGGGTTTAGGGTTTAGGGTATAGATTTTAAAGTTTATGTATATATATCACTTGTGATATTACACATAGTGGTTTGAGGTTTAGGTTTTTGGTATAGGGTAGTGGTCAGGGGTTTAGGGTTTTTGGTATATATTTTAAAGTTTATGTATATATCACTTGTGATATTATACCTAGTGGTTAGGGGTTTAGGGTTTTTGGTATAGGGTTTAGTGGTTAGGGGTTTAGGGTTTTTGTATAGGGTTTAGTGGTTAGGTGTTTAGGTTTTTTGGTATAGGGTTTAGTGGTTAAGGGTTTAGGTTTTTGGTATAAGGTTTAGTATATATCACTTGTGATATTATACCTAGTGGTTAGGGGTTTAGGATTTTTGGTATAGGGTTTAGGGTTTTTGGTATAGATTTTAAAGTTTATGTATATATCACTTGTGATATTATACCTAGTGGTTAGGGGTTTAGGTATATTAGATATTGTAAGGCGTGACTTATAGAGACTAATAATGTCAAGTTAGGATAGTAAACAAGTCACACACTCCATAGGAGGGTGAGGATAATCATTTGTATTTCATAAGTGTGTGTGTTTTCTTTCTCTCTCTAGAAACACACACATCTTTCCCTCTCTACTTTTCTCTCTTAATAATATGGCTACTTATTTCTTTTATCCTCCCCGATCTTAGAATCGTTTGTTTTAGGCTAGAATCTTAACGGGTAACAATTGGCATCAGAGCCTAGGAGCGTTTCGCGTTTGTGGTTTGCTTATTTGATGGTGTTCGTAGCTTATTTAAGCTTTTAGTAGCTTATTTTTAAGCCAATAAGCTTCGTGTTGGGACTTAAAGACTTCAAGATGATTCTTAGAGTTACTACTGCTTAGTACTGCTGGTACAAAAGTTAATGCTGCTGGATTACAACTGCTAGAAGAGTTACTACTATCAGAAGGATAAATACGAGTAAAGAGATAAGGATTGTTTGGAGAACAAGAATACTTACGAAGATAAGTATTGAGTTATTTTTGTAAATTGATATGTGTGAAAACACATATCCGTTTTATATCAAAATAGGCCCTAAAAAGACAAAATTGTGCTTTAAATCCTTAAATATTGCTTGTTTTGTCTTTGTGATTGTGTAGGTACGGATATTGCAAAAATCTCAAGAAAACGGTTAAAACCGGACAAACACGGGCACGGGAACGGAATTGAGTGTGCAAAAGCCGGGAGAATGCTATCAAAGGTCAACAAAAGTCAACCCCTGGTCAACCAAAGTCAACCCACAAAAAGACAAAACCTAAAATTCCCAAATCAGTCCCTCAAAGTTAACCAAATTCATAAAAAGTCCCTAAGCCCTAACGGTGTTATCTCTTAACACTATAAGAGATAACACTCGTTATCTCTTATATAAACCAACACCAAGCCCGAGCCCAATCCAATACACCCGGCCCAAAATCCCTTTATAAGCCCAAGGTCAAACAAGTTATAACCCGGGTAAAAAGAAAAAGTCAAACCCCTCTTTTATAAGAAAATTACGCGCGGGAAATTTAGTTACTACTGTTCACCCATCGTCCTCGTTTTACCTCAAGCTCAAATCAAGGGGTAAATCCAAATTAGCTACGTGGCTAGTCAATTCAAGTGATAAAGACTGCCTTGGCAAAGATACACCTCACCAATCGCTCCCATTGGTGGAAGCCCACAAGGAGAATGCCACGCGGATGCAAGAAAACACACCAAGGGCTAGATTTTTGCACTAAAAGGCGTACAAAAGAAGCACAAGAAGGTCACATCACGGATTGCTACGTTGGCAATCCGTGTGCCCTTCAATCTAATCTAACGGTTCAAGTTGAGCATCCAATGATTGAGAAGAATAAAGGGACAGGATCCAAGGGAGTGTATACTTGACTCAAGGGCCTAGAAGCATCCTTTCAGCACTATAAATACAAGCATTCACTCATACACAAAGGGACCTTCTTTTTATCTAGTTTTTATAGCTTCTATAATTTTTAGCTTATGTAATGTTAGCTTTTAAACTTTAGCTTTTCAAATTCAGTAATTGTAATCTCTTTTTCAATACATTGTAATCCATTTTCTAGTTAATGAAATCAAAGTTCACTTTTACTAAATCTGTCATAAGCTCTCAATAAGCTCAAATGTTTAGTTATTGTTTGATAAGCTTCTAATAAGCTCTTATTAGCTCTTTGAGTCTCTAAGCTCAAATTGAGCTTAATTCAGTCATCTAATTTACTTAAATCCTTAAAATCAGTTAATTACCCTTGCTTAATGGATTTTGGACATTTGGATGATAAGCTAATCATGGAAGAGCTTATGAGACCCCTACCAGCTTATCCTTGGATAAGCTGGAGCTTGTAGACAGCTCATTGAGCCTTGATTGCCTTTGTTTAGCTAAGGCTTTTGTAAGTTCTCTTTTAATTTCAAGTAATTTAGCTCTAATCTTGCATTTGCTTATTTTCAGCTTATTATTTGCTTAATTGTGCTTTTATCTATCTTATTATGCTTATTGTTCATGTTTAACTATCTGTTTTTAGCTTTTATAGTTTAGATCTTAGTTTTTCATATTTTGTCTTAAAAATCATTAAAAAACCAAAAAATTAGCATAAGTAGTAGATTAGTATTTCTGGCTTAATTGCTTGTTAGTATAAGCTCATTAGGTCTTTTATAAGTTGTTTGTTATCTGATCTTTGAAAATTGTTCACTAGATTTTAAATTTTCAAGTTTAAATAGATTTCAATGATTTTAAAGGAGGGTTTGGCACAACAGTTTTAACCATAAGTTAATACTGTTGTTGGCTATTTGGTCTTTTGTGTTTGCTTTAAAACTCTCATTTATGTTTGTTTAAGCTAAATTCATAAGCTAGGATTTGTTTTAGCTAAGTTTTCACGTTAGTATCAATATAGCTCAAATTTGTTAAGTTTCTTTTGCATTAATAGCTTAATTCAGCATTAGCTTTTGTAATTGCTTAATTTGTGTTTAGATAAGTGTTAAAATAGAATAGGAAGAAGATTAATAGGTCTGCATTTGAAGGTTTTTAAATTTAGTTCATTAGCATGTCAACTGCATCAGTAGCTTAAAAAAGACAATAGGTCATTTTCTAGTTCAATTTTCAGTAGGTTAAATTAGCATTTAGCTTTTGAATTTCAGATTATAAGTAGCTTTTAGGTCATATTTCACAAGTTTACAATTTAGTTTTAAAATTCTAGCTATTTTGTCCATCAAATTTAAAGCTGCAAAATTGCTCTTTGTCTTTTTATTTTTAAAATAAAAACTCAGCATGATTTGAGCTTTAAGTCTGTTTTAAGTGCTTTTGTAATAAGCAATTGGATTTCAAACCCTGTTCCAAAAGTTGTTTTTTGAAGCTTATTAGTTGTAGAATATGCTTAAATAAGTCATTTCCCCACAAGGATCCAAGAGCTTATCTTAAAATAAGCTCAAAGATCCCTGTAGGGACTGTTTGGTTTTAAATTTTATATAAATACTTATTTGTGAATTTCAGCTTATGGATTATTACTTTGTGCTTATTTTTGTGCATTTTAGCTTATTAGGTTAAGAAGAGTAGATAAGCTTTTCCCAAGAGCTTATCATGCTCTTAGTAGTTTAGTAGCTTTAAGTAAAAAGTTTAGCAGTACTAACATTAAGTTAGTACTGTTTGAGCTTATTTGTAGATTTCAGGCTTATTAGTTAATCTCTAGTAGCTTATTAGGTTAACTTTAATCTTAGAAGTTTTAAAGTTTGATTTCTCGTTATTTGTTTTCGTGCTTAATTGTGATTTATCAAACCTATAAATTCACCAACATTATTGTTGACGTTTTAAAGCAATGTTTTTCAGGGGATCAGTAAGCACGAGGTGCAAAGAATATATTGGTGGTTTTGATTGGATATCATGCATTAAAGATTTTGTCGCATTACATTTTGTATAACTGTATGAGCTAGAAATCTTTGTATTTTGAACAAGTGGACAAGTGAAGCTTCGGCTTATGTAACAAATACTTTGTTAAATCCAATGTATCAGTTTTAAACGACTTTTTGACCACTGCGCCCTGGGGTCTTTTTCAATATTGTTTTGCAAAGTTTAATTCTTATACACATTTAGCCCCTTTTAGCTTATAAGCTGTTTAAGCTTATTTCGTGGCTTATTCATTAAGCTGTGACATCGAGCTTACTTTTACTAGGTTCTAATTAGTATAAGCTATTTTCTGTATTTTTTCTAGAATTTTTATAATTAGTTTAGTATTTTTAAATATTTATTTTCATTAAAAACTTTAAAAAATCATAAAAAATAGAAAAATAATCAAAAAAATATAATTCTTTTTTAGAAAATTTTCTCTTATCAATAAGTTTATAGGAAAATTAGTTTTGCTTTCGTAGGGTCTAATTTGCAAAATTTTGATTTTTAAAGAACGAGATTTGTTCTCATTCTCATTTTTCGTGTTTTAAAGCTCATTTCAAATCCGTTTTTGTTCTAGTTTTCTTTAAACTTACTTTTTAGTCAATTAAAGTCCATTTAAAGAGAAAAATTCATTTTAGGTTTAATTTTGAAAAATTAGTTTTTTTAATTGCTGTTTAGGGTTCCCGTTTTGCCTTTTTTTTGTTTAAAGTTTGATTTCTCGTTATTTGTTTTCGTGCTTAATTGTGATTTATCAAACATATAAATTCACCAACATTATTGTTGACATTTTAAAGCAATGTTTTTCAGGGGATCAGTAAGCACGAGGTGCAAAGGATACATTGGTGGTTTTGATTGGATATCATGCATTAAAGATTTTGTCGCATTACATTTTGTATAACTGTATGGGCTAGAAATCTTTGTATTTTGAACAAGTGGACAAGTGAAGCTTCGGCTTATGTAACAAATACTTTGTTAAATCCAATGTATCAGTTTTAAACGACTTTTTGGTCGTTCTATATACATCTTGTGTTATTGATCTATGAAGTAACACGCCCCGGACCCTTATTCCGCTGCGACCCAATTTAGGGGTGTTACACTTATTTTGTTACTATGATGCCTTTCTCACATCAGTTGAACCAAAGAACTATAAAGACGCGTTAACTCAAGCATGTTGGATTGAAGCAATGCAAGAGGAACTTAATGAATTTGAATGTCTTGAAGTCTAGGAACTCGTTCCTCGTCCCGATAAAGTGATGGTTATTACTTTAAAATGGATCTACAAGGTGAAACTTGATGAATTAGGAGGTATTCTAAAGAACAAGGCTTGATTGGTTGCTCGTGGTTACCGTCAAGAAGAGGGAATTGGTTTTGAGGAATTTTTTACTCCAGTGGCTAGACTTGATGCTATTTGAATTTTCCTCGCCTATGTTGCTCACATGAATATAATCGTCTACCAAATGGATGTTCAGACGACATTCTTGAACGGTATTCTGCCCGAAGAAGTTTATGTCAGCCAACCGGACGGGTTTGTGGATCAAGACAATCCGAATCATGTGTATAAGCTTAAGAATGCCCTCTATGGGTTGAAACAAGCTCCTCGCGTGTGGTACGATCTATTGTCGAAGTTTCTACTCTCTCAGGAATTCTCTAATGGAACTATGGATCCCACATTGTTCATCAGAAGACAAGGTAAAGATATTCTCCTAGTATAAATTTATGTTGATGATATAATTTTTGCGTCTACTACACCTGAACTATGTGACTAATTTTTAAAAATAATGTGTTCAAAGTTTAAGATGTCGATGATGGGCAAAATATCATTTTTTTAGGACTACAGATTTCAAAGTCCTAGAGGCATCTTTATTAACCGGTCTAAATATGCTCTAGAATCATTGAAAAAATATGGTATGGAATCTAGTGACCCCGTGGATACTCCCATGGTGGAGAAATACAAACTAGATGAAGATACACAAGGGAAAGCCATGGATCCTACACACTATCGTGGAATGATTGGCACCCTTATGTATCTTACAGCCAGTAGACCAGACCTTACATTTGTTGTATGCATGTGTGCCTGGTATCAGGCAAAGCCTACCGAAAAGCACTTACATGCTGTAAAAAGAATCTTTAAATACCTAAGAGGATCCGTTAATAGGGGACTCTGGTATCTAAAGGATTCTTCTATTGCTCTAACAGCTTATGCAGACGCTAATCATGCGAGTTGCCAAGATACTAGACGAAGTACATCTGGATGTATGCAATTATTGGGAGATATGCTTGTTAGCTGGTCATCAAAAAGGCAGAAAAGCGCTGCGATATCTAGTACGGAAGCTGAATATATTGCCTTGTCAGGCTGTTGTGCTCAAGTCCTTTGGATGAGATCACGACTTACCGACTATGGCCTTGGATTCAATAAAATTCCAATGTACTGTGATAACAAAAGCGCTATTGCCTTATGCTGCAACAATGTTCAACATTCTCGATCAAAACATATTGACATCAGATTCCACTTCATAAAAGAGCAAGTTGAGAATGGAGTAGTAGAACTTTACTTTGTCAATACGGAGTATCAGCTGGCGGACATCTTCACTAAAGCCCTTGGCAGAGAAAGAATTGAATTTCTTATCAACAAGCTGGGAATGCGGAGTTTTACGCCAGAGACTCTGAAACAATTGGCAGATGAAGTTGATGAATAGTGGTGGTACCTATTCAAATATCCTGTATAATATGTATATATATTAAAAACCATAAAAACCAAAAAGATTTTTCATTTTCAGAAAACTTTTATAAAATCAAAATACAAAAATATAAAATATATAAAACCAAAGAAAAAATTAAAAAATGAGAAAAATTCAAAAAGAGGTAATAATGGCATGTCTTCTGAAAATCGATAACATTTACGGTCTTAGAAATGTCATTCAATAATGATACGAGGCTGTAAATGAAGTTCGAGCAGAAGTTCCAAATGTTTTCAAAACATGCCAAATGGCTTGCTATTATTTCAGATAGCAACCCGGTCATCATCTTAAAGGCAAGTATTTCAAAAAGAAAACTTGACCTCACCTCATAACGGAATTTATCTCGGCATGGTCTACTTTATGACCATGCAAAGGCTTGTGTTTACTTTTCAACACAACATGTGCTTCCTATATACAATATGTGTACGTGTCAGTGCATTTATTTGTCAAAATAAGAGAAATCTTATTTTTTAATTGGGGTAAAAAAAGATGTATTATAATGAATCAGTTGTTTTTCATAATCACAAAAGATTTTTCAAAACAAATTGCGACCACTCAAACAATGACAATATCTATTTAAATAGAAAACGGGTCATAATTGAGGGGAGCAATTTTCATCAAATAATCTTTTAAAATGGTCTTTCAAATTAAGTCACGAATTAAACGAATAAAGTTTTTAATAATGATGGATCACAATTTAAGGGGAGTTAATGGCTTTTAACTACACAAGCTTTAGATGTCATTTGTTTCAAACTTTAGGGACTTATTTGAAAAATGAGACCTAGTCAGTATAGGCTTTAAACGACATTCGATCAATATTGCCAACACCTCATAGTTGTAAAAGACTTAGGATTGTTTAGAAATAATCAACTAGTTTTAATAGCCTTGAAGTTGATTCCCACGGGATAGATCTAAGCTTAGTTATACCTCAAACACGATCTCAAGTATGTGTGCAAGGTTTTGCTGATTCCGAGGTGTCGAAACCAGCAAGAGGGAAGGAGTAGATGTATACTTGATAGAGTCCATGGCCTTCTTTTGAAGTCACTTTCTTTAAATTTTAGGCCTTTCTTTGTTTCTTTCGGGTGCACTATTTTAATAACCTGGTGGAAGAGTCATCTCGTCATTAGTCAGTATGCATCATTTGAGTCCCCAGGGGGAAGTGTGGGGAGTATAATTATTTAAAACGTGAGAAGAGCTCTATCTGATTCAATTAATGTTTTACCCGACCGGTCAATCTCTAAGCTTATTCTTAAAATGAGTAGAAATATTTGATAAAAGAGGTACACATAGGGATTTAATTGTCTACATCCGGGACTTAGTTGACTTTGGTGTTTCAATTTATATCATAACTATCCTGAAGAGAGAAATGAGCTCATCCGGGACTTAATTGACTTTGGTGGTGCGGTATTGTGGAGATCGTTTTAAGCCCATCTAGGATATATTTTACAAATATCATTGATACGAATTAGCACAGTGGAATTAATCAAAAAACACAATGATATTAAACAAGGTTTTACTATTAAACACCAAGCCTCAATATTATTTTATCAAGATGATACGGTTACCTACTGTTACAGGGATCAAGAGATCCATGAGGCTACACTATCTATTAACTACTATCTATCTAACTACTGAATAAACGTGTACACACACAAACACGTTTATTTACACGACTCTCATAGAAAGCCTGTGTTTTCTAGATGCCTAAAACCATATGCCTGATATCTCTTTATATACTAGAGATATCTAGGTTTACAAAGGATAAGAACAAATTACAAAAGATAAAAACAAATAATATCTTTCTAACATATAATATTATCTTCTGTATATTTATCTTCTTAAGGAGATCTTCTGAAATCTTCAAAATCTTCCATCTTTTGATGAATTCTTCTTTTGCATTTAAATCCTTTTGTTTCATTCTTGTATTCAATTTGTCTCATCAAATCAAGAATCCCAACAATCTTCCCCTATTTGATGATGACAAAACAAACAAATTTGTGTACGAACTTCATCATAAAGCCAAAGCTTCCCCTAAAGTTAAGATGTGATCATCTCCCTGAATGAAACAAAAACTTCCCATTTCCTTTGTAACCTGTCATGTCACCACACATAATAAGCTGCAAATCATATCTCTATAATCTTCTTCCCCTTTTTGTCATAATCTAATAGGGGTCTTTTGTAGATATGCAACTTGGATCATAACAACTACAAATCATATACTACAACTACTAATCCATCTTTCCAATGACTCAAAGTACCCGCCATGATGCATAATAAGAAAAATGACTCTGAGAAGTAGAAACATAAACTAGCAGTAGTAATAAATGACTAGCGTAGTAACGAAACACTTCCCTCAAGTGTGCATGAACGATCATGAATTTAAACATTTTTTACCATAAGCTTCCCCTAAAACCCATATTGTTAACTCCATCTTTGAATCTTCAATTCTGGTTATGCTCTATGTAATGTTACTGATGAAGAAAACAGTATAACGAACATGATGCTGAAGTAGAATAACCAAAACTTGTGTCTTATATCTTGTACTATCCATGTGACGTCAAACTTATAAATAAATATGTGAAATATAAGTAGATCGTAACCTCTTGACAAAAATCTTCATCTTTTATGAGATACATAACTAAAATGATAGCAAATGTGAGCTTAATTGAGCCCCATAAAAAATCACACACCTTTTGCTAGATTTGGAACAAGTCATCGTCACAAAAAAAAAAAAAAGACATTGAAAACACAAACAAGTACCTACAAATGTTTTAAGCCATTTTAGAGATATGATAAAAACACAAAAACTATGAAACTCCACTTCAACTCCAAATAAAGTGATAAACAATCATCTTCGTAACCAAATTATTCCAAAAAATACGGATGCCATTAAATTTGGTTAATGAATATGTAAATCCAAAACCAAAATCATCCAAACCAGTATACACCTACAAACTTGTGCTTCTGTTTTGTCCGGAGATCCCAAAGTGTGTGTTATCCGATATCTGCTAAAGCTACCAGTTTTAACTGCTTTCAATAGTAGTACAGACTATGAACTAGCAGTATTAATTTTCTTGGCCAATCGATATTTAAGTATCAACGTAGCAGTACTAACGAAAACATCTGGCAGTACTAATGGAACAAGAACAGTACTAAGTACCATAACAAGTACTGAACCTCCTATATTTACTACTGTTCTTCTAAACACAATCAGTACTAACCCTTCCTTATTAAACCAAAAGTATTAAAAAATATGAAGAAGCATACTAAGTTAGTTTTGAGCCCAAAAGCAATACAAACGGCTAATAAAAAATAAAAAATAAACAAATAATGAAGAAAACCCTATCAGTATAAACTCTTACAATCAACAAGCAGCGCAAACATAGCAGTATTAATCGTGAAAACGTGACATTATTAATCATGACGAGCAGCATAAATGAGTTAGAACTTTTCTTTTTGTTTTCTTGGCAGCATAAATGAACTGTTGGATCCCACTCTAGATAGATCTTTACTGCCTGTTAAGGATGGTGATTAACCTATGTAATCACAAGCTAATCACAAGATAGAACACTGATTATAAAGCTAATGTCTGTGCGGAATACAGACACAACTAATAAGAAGAACAGGACTAATAAAACTAAAAGATCCTTCTATGGATTTCTATTAATGAATAAGCAGAATAGAATATGTGTTGGTTCTCCCCCCCGTACAATTCCCAAACCATGGTTTTTTATAGAGTTGAAACCCCTAAACGGCAACTACTACCTCAAAACGCGTGAATGATATGTATGAATATCTTCCTTATTTAGCTCATGCATATCCTCATCTCTAACTAACTAAAATCTTATCCTGGAATAACTATTTGACTCTACCAGGACTAAGTATTCTACTAGTAGGAACTAAACTTAGCCTACCAGTACTAACTCTGATAATAACCTTACCAGCAGGAACTACATACCTGCCAGTAGGAACTACTACTCTACCAGTAGGAACTACATACCTACTAGTAGAAACTAAGTATTACAAATATTCCTAACAATCCTCCCCTAAACTGGAATTTGACTATGTTAATTTCCAGTTTCTAGATAGATCTTTAGTCTTGATCCTTGAGGATTGAAATATGAACTTTGCAGCAACATCTAATCTGCTTGAGTCTTGACTTGCATACTTGAAAATTCGGCACATATTAGCTGAACGTCTCTAGAGAAAGCAACACCTTGATAGCAGATATTGTGTCAAGCAGATGAGTCTTCATTCAGAGAACCATATAGGTTGCAGTATTTGTAGCCTGATTGAACTTGAACATCAAAAGTCAGCAACATTGAAGAAGCAACAGGAAAACTTGAACCAGCAACAGACTTTGGAACCACCTCAGCTACATGAGTAGATTTGATAAGCCTTTACCAAGTAGCTACTCACTCTTGGGCTAGCTAATTCTTTGGTGGAATCATGACATCACCCTGGTGAATTAGTAACCAGTCCAACTCTTAGAACATGAATCATTGGTGAATTGGAATACCCTAATGATTTTTGGCAAATCATCACAGCCATAAACGGATTTTATAGGTCTTTACCTGTAGCCGTTTGCTCAGGACTAGGCAATCCTTGGGACCCAGAAAGGGTTGCTCCCATGGTGGATTACAAACCATCTCAACTAATTGGTACTTCAAACATTGGCCAGTTGAGTGACCCTATGGTTTTAAGCAAACCATTACAGCTATATCAATTCATTCTAGCCTAAAAGACCTGGGAATTGAAACCATAGTTCAATTAATTCTAGCCTGAGAGGCCTGGCAATTGAGAACCATTTAACTCTCAGCAAAAGAAGCATGGGTGAGTTAAAGACCCTATAGTTTTGAGCAAACTATTAAAGCTATCAACGGATTTGAGAGTCACACCAGAGCCGTACCCTCATGGTGAATCAACTCTTTCTTGTCTGTGAGACATGGTGAGTTGAACACCATTTGTTGTGTGGTGGTTAGCCAACACCCAATCCCTGAAAAATTAAGCAGCATGCCAAAAACTGTTTCCATAACCAAAACTTGGTGCACACTCAAAAATGTTTATGTCACACTGTGCAAAAGCTAATAAGTATAGAGGTTCTACATAAAAACTTTATATATCAAAAATATATTTTAAATAGCAAAAAGATTTATGATATATAATAAACTTAACAGTACCATTCATGAACCTTAGGACGCTTGGAATCAGAAATTTGTTTCTTGAGAAAGGCAATCAACTGAACCGCAGTGGTAAGTTCATTACCCACTGTTCCATGACAAATCTCCAGCTGATGATCGAGCATCCTTTCGATAAGGTTGATAGAGAGGGGATACTTCTTGTCCACAAACATATGTATAACCAGTCCACTAACTGTCTCCAACACATGAACACCAGAAAAAGAATATAGCTTCCAGTTTTGAATACTCCAGGTGTGTTGGTTCTTCCAAAAATCACTACCATCATTCACTTCAGGTGAATCCATCAAAATCTGAAGATCTCCCGAAAGAACAAGACCAACTCCCTCAGCTTTCTTATCTTGATAAAACGTCATCACACGGCCATAAATCGTCATCAAGTCTGCTCTAGTGACCAAGTGAAGGATTTCCCTAAGGCTTGTGAAGTACTTGCGAGAGTTGTCTAGTCTGTAGATGGCATTGATCGATCCTAACCCCGTAGGCAATAACTCCTAGTCAACAACAGCATATAAATGAACAGGTGTATCACAATCAGAAGCAGAATCCTCATCAGAAGCATACTTAATGCATAATTTGTGTTCAGCGTCAGGATCTCCTTCTTCAATTGGAATGGTAGATTGAGAAGTATGAACACCTTTTCTGCCTAATCGCTTCTTCTTGGTACCAACCTTCTTGAGTGAGGAGGCAGTTTGTTGTGCTTTAGAAGCAATGTTAGAAGGAACTTCAACATCCTCTACTGTAGCTTCCTGAGAAGGAACTTCAACTTGAGCTTCTGGAATATTCTGAGAATGAGAAGGAACATCAACTTTCTCTCGTGAAACATCTTGAGAAGGTGCTTCAACTTCTTCTTCCCGTGGAACACCGTGAGAAGGAGCATCAACGTCTACTTCAACATCACCAGTCTTGAGTTTCTTTGAAGAGGCATTAGTCATTGGACTACCATCTCTTTTCAGACCCCTTGTGAATGCAACAGCTCTTTGAATCTTATCAAACTCTTCTTGAAGCTGTTCAGGAGAGAGTTTTCGAACTTGAGCCATAGTCCAACCAGTAGTGTATATAGCAGGGCCTTGATTCTTCACATAAGTTCTCATATATTGCCTGAGCTGAGCTAGTGTCATAGGCCTATCCCTCTGTTCTTGAGCCCGTTGCTCAGCGAGTTCTTTTTGTCAAGAATTGACCAAAGCAACCATCTTGGCTGCAAAATCATCATCAGTAAAATCTACCCTAAAAATTGTGGAAGATAAGTCTGGATTTGCTTGAAGACGAGCCAAAATTATATCCCAAGCAGCATCTGAGTAGTTTGCAGCAGATGCAAGAACCTCTTGCTGTCTCTTTCTTTGGTCTTCAGTCATCTCAAAGTCTTGAGCCATCTGCCTAGCTAAATTAGCATCCTTCATAAGAGATTCAGCTCTTTGCTTTTCCAAATCTGCTAGTTCTTGAGCTTGTAATCTCTGAGCAGCCTCCCAACCTAGTCTTTCTTCTTCCAATTGCTTGAAAGTCTTATCTTGAGTTGGAGTAGGTTCTTCAACAGCAACACCTTTTCCCTTTCTGGCATCTCTGACAGGTGATGAAGGAGTAGCAGTTGTAGTACCACTCCTAGCAGGAATTGGTTCAGTAGCAGGAATAGAACTACTGGTAGGAACAGTTGTGCTACCAGGAGAAACGGTTGAAGGACCAGTAGGATCAACACCAGACGGAACATCAGTAGGAACAACAGTAGTAGGAACATCACTATTAGGATCATAAGAACAAGCAGTAGGATTACTAGAAGCACCAGCAGGAGATTTAGTGGAATCAACAGTCACAGCTGCATTAGCCAATGCAATTAGAGCATCCAAATCCACAGCTTGCTCTCCTCCTTCTTCTTGGTCAGAATCACTCAACACCACCTTCCTTTTCTTGGTCTTGAGTTTTACCTCCAATGCTTTGACTTTCTTGACCAATTTTGCCACCACATCCTTAAATAGCTTCTTGTGTGCCTTGAGCTCAGTTTCCAAAGAATTTACCTTTTGCACAAGAGTAGAAACTACAGAGGACAAAGCAGATAGTGTAATATGGTCCTCTGCACCTCCTGAAGTATGACCTGTAGGGGAAGCTTGAGTGAACCTTGGTGGAGATACATGAAAAGAGCCTCCCAAAGAGTCATCTTCAGTCTCATGTACGCGTGAGGAGGAAGCTATATTTGGGTCAGTCCTTTGACCATGCTCAAAGACAGGAGCAACAGATGGAGTAGCTTGTTGTCTTGGGGGTGTAGACAAATGGTCTTGAGAATGGTCAGATTCATGCCTAGTCTCAGGAATAGTTTCAGGAATAGGTGGTGGGACAGCTTGTACATCTGCCCCTGCTCCTTCACCTTCTTGAGCTTGGGAAAGCATAGCATCCAAAAGTGGCATAGGTTGCCCCACAAAGTTGAGCTTCATATTAGCAAAAAGTTTGCTAGATAGCTTGAACACATGGTACTGTCTGGTAATGCTGGTTTCTATACCCAAAATGGTTTGAAGAAATCGAGGATACATTAAGAACTTTTTAGCATTCCCAATGTTACTAACCATCCCCTTAAAAATGTAGCTAGACCAGTTAAATCTTCTCCCATCAGAAAGACAAATAAGAGCAACAGCAATTGAGCTACCAAATTGATCCCAACTACCAGACTTGGTACTGAGACAATGAAGAATGGTGTGGACCAAAAACCTCCATTGAGGTGAAAACTTGTTCTTGAAAAAGGTTAACTTGCCTTCAGTTACATACCCAAGATTATCCATGCCAGAATAAGATTTTCCACAAGGGGTAAATCCATCATTCCGCCTTCATCACTAATTGAAGTTGCTTCTTACGGATCGGGGGGGGGGGGGCCATGATGTGAGGGAGTCTCATCATTGGTAGCTAGGAAAGCTTGAGGACCTAACTCTGGAGACCTGAGTGTAAGCTTGTGACCAAAATTTTTGATCTAATGAGTCAAAGATGAGGGGTCATTTATGAGAGCAAATACCTTAGTGAGGAAGCCCCCAAGAATCAAGAATCTGATGATAATCATACACTTCCTTTGGTTTTTTTGCAAATAACCCACTTTGTTGTGTTCATCCCTGTATCTTAGTGCGGCCATTGATGACTTGGAAATAGGGTTGAGATTTTGTGCTGGTTGTGGATCGCAATGAGAGTTGATACTGGTAGATAGTGGGAATTAAATTTATATTGAGGAATGATCTCAATGTGTATTGGACCGTTTGGGAATTAGGGTTTTAATGAAAAAGTAACTGTTAAAATTTTAGAAAACAGTAATTATCCAATTAATTAGAAACCCCTTTGACGAATTAAATGCCAACAATATCTCAATGGTGACTTTTAATTAAGATAAAAGTCAATTTAATCTACCAGCACGAACAAACATAACCAGCACAAAGAAAAGTCAACCAGAAGGAAAATTAACATTACCAGTAGGAAGTGGTCTACCAGTAGGAAAAATGAAAACTACCAGTAGGAACTCTGGTTACACCAGAGGGAACACTTGAACTACCAGTATGAACACTTTGGCATCAAAATAAAACCACGTGGTCCATGTAGAACACTAGAAAAGGACTAATCCACCCTCTTGAACCATTAGTCAGCAAAAGATTAGGCCAATACACACAAAATAGATACAATAAAATGGAAAGGAAAATTAACTATCAGAAGGAACTACAACTACCATGAGAAAAAAAATTAATACTACCAGGAGAAACATAGTGTAGCAAGAAAAACTAATTGGTAAAAAAAATTTAAAAACCAACAATTTAGAAACTTGTACAACAGCAGTCCTTCCCTCAATCAGAGCATCTATGGATTGAGCATCCTAATGTTAACCACAAGATTATTAAACCTAGGTCCATCAAATGCCTTGGTTAACAAATCAGCCACATTATCATCAGTATGTATTTTAAGCACTTGAATAAGTTTCTTTTCATTAGCATCTCTTACGAAACGGTGCCTAATTTCTATGTGCTTAGTCCG
>BQNB010033656.1:37721-52158 GCA_026074375.1 Tanacetum coccineum | reverse complement strand
TTTACGCGATTTAACTTAACGTTTACGGTTTAAGAGTAAACGCGTAAAACCCTAAAAATAAATTGTGAATTTCATAAAGTCATACAATGACCTAAAACACGAGGTGTTATAGTCTTCATAGCACTTGGAGTTTATGCAATGTAGTTTTCTCTATTTTTGTACCTTGTGTTATGATTGATCATTATGTTGCATTCCCGAGTTTTCGCCATTGTCGGGGCGTGACAGCTATTTTTGAAAGAATAAAAAAAATGTATACATGAAAGTAGTTCTTTTATTTTCGAATAAGGCTGTAACTGTGTAAATTACAAAACCGTCCTTATTTCTAATGAGCCGTAAATATTGGTCAATAATGTTAGACAATGAAACCCGTAGGTATAACTTTATTATTCAGCCAAATATATAGAGTACAAGAGATAAGCAAACCCTAATGGACCCAACCCACAAGCCGGGCTTGGGCCAACTAACCTATCACCTAATACTCCCCCGCAGTCCGAGCGGTGAAATCACGAAAGCTCGGACTGGAGTAATAAACTAGAAAAGAAAAACAAAACATTAACGTAATAAAAAAACGAACCGGCTCGTGACCGAAGCACGAACAACAATATAAGATTGTGCGGATTTGTGACATTAGCTCAAATCACCAACACAAATCACGATTGTGTGGATTTGTGACCTTAGCACAAATCACCAACACAAATGACGTGATAACCCAAAGTATCCCGGACCATACGGGATAACCCAAAGTATCCAGAAACATAAAGGATAACTCAAAGTATCCCTTTTTTTCAAAAACAATAAAACATAAAGGATAAAATAAAAACTTTTTTTAATGAAAAGAAAAATAATCTTGCTAACTAAAAAATAAAATAACATCCACCACTTTTATCACGTGAACCATAGAACTTCAACTTCTGTTTTCCCTTTTTATTTTCTGTTTCAATCGGACTAGAAATATACGTAGGATAGCAGTAACGTAGCAATAGGCAACGATAAAAAGAGAAAATCAAGCGGCGGCAATTAAAGTGACTAGGGTTTTTTCTTTTCTTTTCTTTGAATAGGTGGTTAAGGTTTGACGGGGAGGTCTATGGGAGGCGGCTCAACTTAGCCACTCAGGTCTGAGGATCAGACCCGCTCCGATACCATGAAACATAATAGAAATTGATATTGATTGGATTCATTTCATTACATAACAAATCATGTCTATTTATAATAGAACATAGCTTTGGGAATAAGCTACTAAACCCTAGATCTAATGGACCTCAAGCTCACAATGGCTTGAGCCAATAATTTATGCGTCTAACACTCCCTCGCAGTTTGAACGGGGTCTTCGATACGAACAAACTGGATGAATGTTGAAGCCGATTCTTCTTCTCTTTTTCTTCTTTGTTGCTCGTTTGCACGGAGATTGACTTGTATTTGACGACATAATTGTATATATCGCTTCGCAGTTTCCTCCATTTTTTATGACGTTTGCTATTTTTTTACGTCATGGCTTATTTTGCCTTTAGGAGGGAGCGACAATTTGGTGGACAACTTTTGTTGTCAACGACAACGAAAACAATCAGATGAGAAAAAGTGGTTGATCTAGGCAACTCAACATTTTTTTTGTGTTTTGATGGCTAGGGTTTAGGGTTTATGTATTGAATACGAAAAGTAAAATCCTAAATAAATAAAACATTAAAGCGGAATATATTGGTGAATCTTACCTAGAGCTGTGATACCATGTTAGACAATGAAACCCGTAGGTATAACTTTATTATTCAGCCAAATATATAGAGTACAAGAGATAAACAAACCCTAATAGACCCAACCCACAAGCTGGGTTTAGGCCAACTAACCTATCACCTACTCCGTAATAAATAAATGTATCTATATCTATAATCTATAAATCTATAATCTATAATCTATAAACCTATATAAAAGAAGGTTTTTGAAACCATCATCTTGGCTCAAAATTCTATAAAAACGCCACCTGTAAAATCAAAAATAATCAACAGCATGTATTAATTCCCCCTTTCAACATTAGCTGTCAAGAAAAATACTGAAATAAACTGCTTAAACAAATTTTCACACAAAAAACCATAATAAAAAATCTAAAACAACTACGATCCCTAACTACGACATCAAATCAAAAAAAATCAAATCCCTGCAGAAAAGAAAACGATTCCTAATAGATTACCCTTCAAATTTATGTCAAACCCTAACAAGAAAACACCCTAATTAGACGATTGGTGATGAAGAATTAAGAAAACGATCAAGGTTGTTTGATTTTGGTAAGATTTATCTTTTTATTTCTCTTTGTTTTTTGGGTTTTTAAGTTCATTAATTTTTAGGGATTTTGCTAATCTGCCGAATTTAAACGCAAATGAGTAGTTTTGGGTGTTTGGCTTTTTGATAATATTAGTGTAAATAAACACTTCAAACTTAAGAGGTTGTTACCTGCTTATATTTTTAAGCAAACTAATTGGTGAGATAAGTACATGTTTTTGCTCATGTAGACACTGTGCGTTTTGTGTTATGGAATCATATAATATGTTTAAACTTTCTGAGTATGAAAATTGATTTTAGTTGTTAAATGGCAATGTTTAACTGATTTGAACAACTTAAGGTCTGTGATTAAGAAGAAATACGGCCAGGACACGATGAATGTTGGTGATGAAGGTGGTTTTGCTCCTAACATTCAGGTTAGCCTTTTTATACAGATTTTTATGCTGTTGAATATGATTTCATAAGTGTGTTTCACTTCTAACTCTAATAAATAATACTTGGTGGATGATTTGTTATTGACTTGTGTGTCACGTTTCATACAGGAAAACAAAGGTCTTGAGCTTTTGAAAACTGCGATAGCAAAGGCCGGATATAGTGGAAAGGTAACTTCTTGCAACTCCACATCTGTAAGAACTGAGAACTTATATGTTGCTAACAAATATATATTCCTTGCTCATTGCATTATACTTCTTTTTAATTGTCACTCTGGTATATTAGGAACATGTATTGTCTTCTCCCATCAAAAACCTAACAGTTACATTCATATTAGCACGATTGTTTGGCTATATGTCAAAGACCCTCTTATCATAAAGTTAATAGATAAAGTCCAATTATGAAATTTACTCATGGTTGCCTATGTAACTTTATTTTTTTCTTATTCTTTGCGTTTCAACTACTCATTAATCCTAACAAAAACTGAATGTTGGTGTATGATACAGAGATGGAGAATTCAAGCGAAGGTAAATGATGATGTGGATAAGTTTATGAGTACCGAGATTGTACCTTCACAACATGTTTCAGGTATATAATAAATAGATTTTTATACCTTTATCACATGATCAAATGAAAAAACATACTAACAAACTAATGGTAGTAATACTTTGGAATCCCGATTACATATAAGGCATTAACCATTTTAACAACCCACTAAATTACTTTGAAACCCCGACTACAGATAAGGCCATTCAAATAGATTGAAAGAATACAATACTTGGGTATGTTATTGAAGTTGCCGGCATCTTTGCAGGACTTATAAATGGATGGTATTGTGATGATTCACACACGTCACAATACACTGGTAAGTTTTGATGTACCGGTTCAACTAACTTAACAAACATAAATTCTAATTAAGTTTTGAAATGGATGCATATAGATTGTATTCAAAAACACATTTAAATGGGAGTTAGGCACTCGAGAAAAAGTAGGTTGCCTGCAAGCAGGGAAAGGTGGGATAAAAAGTTGAAAATAGAACGTTCAATAAGCATTGTTTTTACCATACCCGTGTATAGCAACGGAGACCTGGAAAGAGCTCTTCAAAGCAAGGCTGTTAGTGAACCGGGGTTGCCATCAAATGACGCCCACTCTTATAGGTCACCTTTTTATCAAAACAGATTTTATCATTATATATGTTGTAGTTACTCTAAAAGGGTGTTTGGGATAGATTATATAATTGTATTATATGATAAATTCATGTTTATGGATCAGATATAGTGCGTAATTTTGATTAAACTAATTCGGGCTGGTGTTTTTTTATGTGAATTTTTTTTTGAAGAATTATCTTGCCACTTCTATTTCTACACTTTTTACTTATACATTAAATAAATCGATTAACTCTTGACGTCAAGGAAAACAAAAAAATGATTATGATGTTTCTCTTAAGGATGAAGTTGTAAAGTTTTGTTAGTGGGAATTTGATGAAGACCCACTAAAGATGTACTCCAGAAAAAGAAACCATTCGGGAATTGGCTGAATCCATTGGGTCAAAACAATTCATGGTCAAAATAATTAATGGTCAACAATTAATGGTCAACGGGCTGAATTTACTCAAATCAATTACCAAGGAATTAGGGAGCAATTACACTTGATTTTAGCATTTACCATATTTAAATCTAAGAATAGGATAGTATAAATAGTAGGTCTCTTATCATTGTTATTATCGATTATTCAGTTTATCATATTCATCTTTTCTTGTAAAATGAGACCTTATCCTTCTCGAAATGGGCCACTATCAATAAAAAACTATCCATTTCCTATTATTATTAATTCAGTATCTATCATTTGGTTTCGATGCCGAGAAATCAAAACATGGTGCAAACCCAGAATAACAACAACAACAATCCACCCGGTCAAATTGCCACTCAATTGGCTGCCATAGCCGCGAAATTGGAGGCAATTGAAACGATGAAGGAAGATATAGCAGCTTTGAAGGAAGGAGAACGATCCAGATCCAGAGGAAGCAAGAATTTCGAAAGGGAAAGTTCTTGGAGGGGTCGACAACAGTATAGGCCCTATAAGTATAACAAAATTGATTTCCCGATTTTTAGCGGCGGAGACCCTCGCGGTTGGCTGCTAAAAGCCAAAAAATACTTCAGGTATTATCAAATACCCGATGAAGAAAAGGTAGATATAGATTCAATGCACTTAGAAGGGGATGCCTTGGACCTCTATTCATGGCTCTCTGACGGTCAAGTCATTTTTTAGGAAGAATTAGTCCAAGTGTTTACCAAAAACTTTGGCACGACAGAATTCCAGAACCCGGATGAGTTCCTTTGTAGCATTAAACAAACTGGTTCGGTACAAGAATATCGTCAGGAGTTCGCTAAGAGATCCTCTCGGGTTTCAAATTGGCCTGATCATTGTCTTTTGGGGGTGTTCCTAAACGTCCTCAAAGATGAATTAAAATCAGATGTACGAATTCACAAACCCCGTACAGTATATAGCGCCATGAGTCTTGCTCTAGAGTTTGAATCTAAACTCACCAACCACCAACCCGGAAAAAATGCTTCTTGCACCCCAAATTCGAAACCTTCTGAGTCGGATTCTAAGCCAACGACTTTCACCCCAACCCAAACATCCCAACCAAAAAATACTTTCGGAACTTTTAAAGCAGAAAAACAAAACCGATTCCTAAAAGGTTAATGCTTCAGATGTGGCGATAAATACGAACCGGGACATCTTTGCAAAACCGGTACTTTAAAAGTCTTAGAGGCTGATGAGGATGTCGAAGAACCCCTTACAACAGATCTAACCGACCTCGAGTCTGACCGGGAAGAAACTGCTGAAATCAGTTTACAAGCAATTCTGGGGAAGCCGCATCCTACCACGATGAAGGTCCACGGTATGCTTCATTCCACTGAAGTTTTAATTTTAATTGACGAAGGTGCTACACACAATTTCATTTCAGATGTCTTGGTGAATGAACTTAAGCTGGCTACTCAGCCGTTAGCGCCTTTTGGGGTTCAAATCGGTAACGGGGATGTAATTCGATGTGGACAAATCTGCAAAAATCTTCCTGTACAGATTAATGATCTCAAAATCACTCAAGATTTTCATCCTTTTTCTCTTGGAGGTGCTGATCTAGTTTTGGGTATTCAATGGTTAGCCACATTAAATACGGTTCAAGCCAACTGGAAAGAATTGTTCATGATTTTTTCAATAGACGGAAAGCGATATAAACTAGAAGGCATTGTAACCGGCCCCCAAAAATCATCCAGTTTCCAACATCTAGCCGTTGAACCAGAAGTTATTCCTTGCATACCAGCCCCACTACAACCTATTATCACCCAATACACCATTGTCGTTGACGAACCTCAACATCTACCCCCTGTTAGATCACAGACCCATTCAATTCCACTTTTGCCAAACTCCACCCCACATAATATCCATCCTTACCACTATCCCCACTCCCAAAAAAATAAGATAGTAGTTGAAAATTTTCCTGCATTTCGCCTTGAGG
Source organism: Tanacetum coccineum (assembly GCA_026074375.1). Lineage (NCBI taxonomy): Eukaryota > Viridiplantae > Streptophyta > Magnoliopsida > Asterales > Asteraceae > Tanacetum > Tanacetum coccineum. Next base: position 45,935 of record BQNB010033656.1, on the reverse strand, counting down.
ACAAGGCGTTTTACCGGGAGGGAAGTAATGATAAAGACCCACTGAAGATGTACTCCAGAAAAAGAAACCGTTCGGGAATTGGCTGAATCCATTGGGTCAAAACAATTCATGGTCAAAATAATTAATGGTCAACAATTAATGGTCAACGGGCTGAATTTACTCAAATCAATTACCAAGGAATTAGGGAGCAATTACACTTGATTTTAGCATTTACCATATTTAAATCTAAGAATAGGATAGTATAAATAATAGGTCTCTTATCATTGTTATTATCGATTATTCAGTTTATCATATTCATCTTTTCTTGTAAAAGGAGACCTTACCCTTCTCGAATTGGGCCACTATCAATAAAAAACTATCCATGTCCTATTATTATTAATTCGGTATCTATCATTTGGTTCCATTGCCGGGAAACGAAACATGGTGCAAACCCGGAATAGCGACAACAACAATCCACCCGATCCAATTTCCACTCAATTGGCTGCAATAGCCGCGAAATTGGAGGCAATTGAAACGATGAAGGAAGATATAGCAGCTTTGAAGGAAGGAGATCGATCCAGATCCAAAGGAAGCAAGAATTTCGATGGGGAAAGTTCTTGGAGGGGTCGACAGTCGTATAGACCCTATAACAAGATTGATTTCCCAAATTTTAGTGGCGGAGACCCTCGCGGTTGGCTGCTAAAAGCCGAAAAATACTTCAGGTATTATCAAATACCCGTTATATTTTATGGCAGATCATTTTTGACAAGGTAAGGTGATTGGCTGAGGTATATGTGATCGGGTAACGTTGGGTGAGCATAGAAATATCTTGAGATTGCTGGGATGCTTGGTAGAAATAGTCGAGTGTACGTATGCTTACTCATGTGTACATGCCAAATGGTAGTTTAGATAATCTATTACACGGGAAGAACAAATGTGACAATTTGGTGAGGGATTGGGTCAACATTACAGATTCGCTTTTGGGGTGGCTTAAGGTATTTGTTAACTTGAATCATGACTGTGATACATTGGTTTGTTCATCGTGTCTGTAGCGAGTATTATTTTGTGGGATGGGGATGTCATGGAGCTAAGAGTGGCTTTTTTAAAGTGCAATGCTCATCGGTTTTCATGTGGGATGAATCAATGTCAGTGATTGCAGGGTCCTATGGTTACGTCGCTCATGGTATGGCTCTTTTAGATTAATTAACTTGTAATTTAGTGGGAGATTAATGTTGCAATTTCATGATATTCTACTTTTTTATCTAATGATTTGTTAAAGTGAACAATAGATAACTATTTTAGAAACATGACCCGTTGACCCATTTGATATGGAATGACCCGCATGATCCCATTTGATTTAAATGAACCTAGTATGTTTTAAAGATATTGACCCATTAATAAAAATAATAAAGTGTTTACTTCTATCTATTAGTTCTGCCTTATAACCGGGAAAACACCAAACGGAGCGGAGATTTATATCATTTACTTTATGTTGTGTAGCATCCTACTGTCTTTGAAAATATATGTTAATGAAAAAGAGGTTAGATTTGACTGGATAAATGTGTTTTAACCGGGGCTTTACTACATATAAACCTTAGATTAATATTACTAGGAGTGTTTTTTCTGTCAAGGGGGACCTTGACGAAGAGTCTTGGACATCAAGTTACAAACAGTGATTTAATGAAGAAACCCTTGACGAAGAAGGTCTTGTGACTTCAAGATACAAACATGACTTTAATGTTATCCTCAAAGATTGGATCGGTATGTGTGCCTATGACCAATGGGGCCTTACCCTTACCCAGAGCACGTGTCGATGACTAAAGAAGATTACCATGGTGGACACAAAATAGGATACTAACTATGGAAGTTGTATTAGTTATCATGATGTGAGAATTTTAAAATTTCCTTAGAGAATTGTTAATCCTATTTAATATTTATAAAAAACTTGGGATATTACAAAAATGGTGATGACAGTCAATGGAAAGGTGTTGTAATACAAATTTAATAAAGAGCCATCTGTCATATAACTACATGTATTATATGCTTATTTTTTTAATACAATGTTCGTATGAGTTAGTTTTTAGAACTATTAATGTATCTAGCTTCCGTGGATACATTCGAAAAATAAACTTCCAATTTAAATAAAATTTATGTTGTCCTACAGTAGGCTTATAACCGGAGTACAATTTAAGAACCGATGTTTGTTGAGATGGTTTGATGTGCTCTCTTCATTTATAAAATGAGAATGTTTTGGCTTTCACATTTTAACTCCAAAGAAAGGTAAAACTTTTTTGATACATAAAAATCAAGTGGTTTCATCGAATCAATTACTATTTATGGACTGAAATACTACTCTTTTTAAGTAAAATTGTTCAGCTGTGGTTAAAAAAACTACTTTTTAGTGAAAATATGTGGGCTGGGATTTTGTAGAAGGGATAAATTCGACAAATCTTTTAGGTAATAATAGGTTGATTGGGGCAATATATATACAAGTCTGGTATAAAACTAGAAAACAATACAAAGTGATGAAGCAAAATTTTTTTTTTTGTAGCATTAAAATTGTATATTCTTACTGTAATACGTTGTGTCCTACTAATGGGATAAGTGAGAGATTGATCAGTCATCTTGCATATGGGGTCTAATAAGCGGGCTGTTTTTATCTAGATAATCACTCTGAGATTAAAATATTACCCATTAATTGTATTGACAGGCAGCTGAGGTCAGTAGAAAAATAATGAAATGTAGATGCACCTATAAGCTCTGTGTTTTGTACAGTTTGTGTTTTATACTTTTATTGAACAAGTTTTAACAAATGTTGTATAAAATTTAATAAGCTACAAACTCATTAGCTATTCGAATGCTTATAAGTTTGTTATAAATTAAATGCGCATAAAAGTTATGAACTCTATACGTGTATGTATGAATCTCGTTGATTAACCTGGATTTCACGTACTGAACATTTAGGTACATTGAGCGGAGGAAAGGAACGTGGCAGGCTGGCAGCCATTGACTTTTGCTCAATATTATCAGCAGCTGATGAAGGTTGTGATGATAAAATTGTTCATGATAAGTAGTAACTCAACAGATTGTAGTTTGATTCGTAAAAGTGATCATATTCTGAATCCGGTCCTCTACATTATTTTGTTAGGTGGTCTCTACCAGAAACATAGTACTCCTATATGACTAGGTACAAAGTCCACAATGATTAGTTTTATTGTTCATAAAACGCGAATCTCTTTTTTTAGAAAGGCATAAAACATGAATTTTGCAACTTTGAGGGCTGTTAGCTATTATGCACCCAATAATGCAATATGTATTGGTTTGGTCAATGTTAACAATGTCAGATTCTTATTTATTAGATTTGATACCATTCTGACCCATTTGTCAATGTGCTGGAATTGAACCTATCAATGTATGCAACCTCACCCAATTGAATATAAAAAAAATATGACCCATTTTAGCACAATGCCCTCGCTGACCTGTTTGAAGGCAACGACACACACGATCCATTTGAATTTAAAGAAGTCTTTCAACAACTTTGAGTTTAATCATTTTTCATTAGCCTTTTTGTAATGATTATATTTTCTTAAATACTATTAATTGGGTTTTTCTATTCATATATGATCTCATGAAACTGATGATGTATTTCATAACAATTATACTATGTTTTATTAGTTTTTATTGTTGTTACGTCAATGTTTCACAATATTATCTTATAAACTCTCTCGCTAATTATATTTATTTGTCAACATTCATCAACCATCGCTTAGTCTAAGTTATAAAACACAAGTAGTATAAATTTTTTCATTAACATGATGTTATTTTATTCCAAAGTGCAAACAAGCAAAACATCACTCAACAACTATGTGTTGTAAATGATAACATTAAACAGAAATCCGACAAAGTTATGTAAATGATAGGCAATAGTTGAAACAACCAAGACAATATTGAACAACTAATAAAATGTAAATGTTTACTCGAATAAAATCTTAAAAGCTAGCCGCCCAACGGGCGGGCCTTGAAGCTAGTTATAAATATAATATAATATAATAACAAGCATTGGTAAGTTGATTGTGTTGTTGAGAGTTGAGACTATATACCCTAAGGGCATGTTTGGTATGGAGAAATAAAGGAAAAGAAATGGAATTAGAAGTATTTCCAATGTTTGGTAGAGTTGAGAAATAGAAACATAGAGATTTCCTATTTCTCGAGAATTTAAATTGCACTAGGACCAATTCTTCTACTTTTAGAATGGAAATCAAATATAACACGGAGAATTAAAATTTGGAGCATGCCTATAAAACAAAATGTCACGTGACTTGCACATAAATTCAAAAAAGCTACCCTTATCCCTTCTCCATTTGGGGATCTGAAAATCCATGGTAGGTGATCCTCCATTTTTGTTTATTTTATCATAGCTAGCTATGAAAAGTGATTTGTAATTGTTATAATAATTGTCATGTTGATAAACATTTTGTTTTAAGAATTTAAGTTACCAAGTCTGCACATCTTTTCTACTATTCAATCGCAGATCTCAAATTTTTAAGTGATGATTTGCTAATGAAATTAACGTACAGTCCTTGCAACTGGTTGACATGCTTATGTGATTTTCAACATTTATCATGTTTTAGTCTTATGCCACTCGCTACAAAATTGGTTGTAACCTGTAAATGCATCAAAGTTTTGATCGAACAAATATTTTTATTTTTTTATTCTTTGATTTCTCGAGTCAATTTCTCAACCTTACCAAACAGCGGAGTTATTCATAAATTCTCTATCATTTCCATTTCCATGCATTTCTAATCTCTACCTCATTTCATTTCTTTACAATTCTCTCTACCAAACACACCCTAAATAACGTCATGCCTTAAGCAATCATCATCTAGAAAGAGTTTTTGAATTATTGATATTTGTCTTTGTTTTTCAATAGAATAAAATATTTTAGTAAACAACACGTCTTTACTCTTGTGCAACATTAGCCAATATGATAAAGGGGTTTCCTATACTTTGTGTTAGAGAATAAGCTAAACTTCCGTAACTCACTCCAACCTGTCACGTATGCTATTAATGGTTATGAGAAGTTTTTCCACATTGCTCGTATTGTTAGACATCATGATAAACTTCCGGACTTTGAGACCACTCGGTCCATGGTACTCGAGACATTTATAAATAGTGAAGAGGAGAGGATCAATTAATACTCCTTTACCAACACCTTGTCGTCTCCGACAGTTTTTTTTTTTAACGGCAAATTATATTAAAAGACTAGTAAGGAGCTAGAAAAATTACAAAGACAAGGATCTAGGACATTTCAACAGTTCTCTTAGCCTCCAGCTCGGCCTCTTCTTCTCAAACAATGGCCTTGTCGGGTATCGATTAAGGCAAAAACTTTCAACGTGGGGAATGTACTTATGTGAATGGTTGTAAGTTTGTTCATGATATCTGAGCTTTAGGTGAGATACACTAACAAAAATTTACTATCCTCCGGTCGTCGGCTACTCGTCGATGATCCGGAGAGATCCCGATTACTTTTGCTTTATTGTTTTTGTTTACTTATGATTGTTTTTCTTCATATTCAACGCATAAATCCTATCACACAAACCTAAGCCTTCTAGACGAACTGAGAAATATAAAACGTATTTTGAAAAACTTGAAAGTGAAATGGTATCTTTAGAATACAATAAGACATCACAAAATAATTCACAAAAAGAGAACAATGAATTAAAAATGTCATACAATTTTTTGTTTCGATTAAGAAAAAAAAATGCTTCTCAAGTATCCAAAACATCAACACCAAAAGTGAATGTTTCAATGTTTCCAAAAAGATTTACACGGGTGAATCTTTTTAACTGTTTTCGAAAAAAGTTTCTCAGTTAACTACTTACTCTTCGCAAAAATATAAGAAGTATTTAGAGAACTAACATTCAAATGGAACATTTACTTCTCAAAATCCTTTTCATAGTTCTATAATTATGATTTTGATACACCGCTCAATCTAGATTTTCAAGTTCAAAAAAACAAAGCATTTCCAAAGCATTCAAGTATTCGAAAATTGAAAATGTTTTCAATGCAATAAAGAAAGAACATTGTTTTGAACATCCCTAAAGAATGTAAGATTTTCATTCATTTTAAAACTAAATTTTCAAAATGAACCATAGAGTTTCAATAATAATTTGAAATCTTCTTCTTCAAGATAGGTTTAAAACACCGAGTTTTAAAAGGGCTTGGAAAACTTTAAAAATTAAAAACTCCAAATGAAACACTGAGTTTCAATTCAAAATGAAAAATTCCAAAGAGTTCTAAATCACGTTGATTTTAAAAGATTAATTTCAAAAAGAAATACCAGGTTTCAAAACAAGTTGAAATTCTTCTTTACATTAAATTGACACAACAAATATATAGTTTTAAAAATATTAGTAGACACGTTGGAATAGTGTTTACATGGGAAACAAAAGTCGTTGTTGTCTAGTTTTATGTCAAAATGACTTTCGTACAGTTCAGTACAAAACCCGAGCTTAAAATGAACGGCTTAAAGACATTTGAGTTCGTGACCTGCTCTTAAAAGATATTAATTACTTACAATCATTTAAGATTTTGACTCGTACTTAAATGACGACTTCTAAACATCCGATTTAGGACTCGTACTCGAAATGATAGCTTTCGCTTGTTTGAGAGTAAAACCCGATCTTTCATTGTTAAGAGATTAAAAGATAAATACAAATTTTGTTAGTATTACTTAAACGAATCTCAAAAGATTAAATCTTCGTTTAGGTGAAATTGCATAATTGTTTTAACTTTTACTTATACGAATAAAGCACGTCCAACAATGGTTTTGCAAAATGATTGTTTTTAAGGAGCTTCTATCTTTTAATCCTTCAACAGAATGGGAGCTTCCGAAATTTCTTAAGAACGTTTTATCAATAATCAAACTACCCATTGTTAATTATTTTGATGTATTCAAATATATACCTACTATATAAAATAAGCTTTATAAAAACTCATCTTGAAGCAAAAATCTTATAAAAATGACACCTGTCCCTTATTAGTTGGCAAATATCAATCAATCAATGAGTTGTCTCATTCTCATCCATCTATCCATCATTAGTTATCTAATCGACAATCATCTTGTCATTGTCTAGTTGTCTTGTACTTATCTTGTCATTGATCAGTTATCGTGTACCCCTATATATTGTATCGTTGATTAATGGAATAGAGACATACAAAGTTTCACAATCTTTCATGGTATCACAGCAGGTCTAATCCTCAGACCGAGGTGGCTATGTTGAGTTGCCTTCCTTACGCCACCCCGTCAAACCATTTAAAAAAAAAAGTTGTTTGTTTTATTTTTAAAACGTGCTAAGGTCACGTTCGTGCTAAGGTCACGAGTTGTTAAAAAACGTGCTAAGATCATGTTCGTGCTAAGGTCACGAGTTGTTAAAACGTGCTAATGTCACGTTCTTGTGTTATTCGTGCTAAGGTCACGAGTTGTTAAAACGTGCTATGGTCACGTTCCTGGGCTAAGGTCGCATTTTGTTGGCTAAGGTCGCATTTTGTTTATTTTTCTTTCCTAACAAAATAATCAACGCCTCTAATGAACTTTGTCTTTCAGCATTTAATTCCTAAAAAGTCGAATGCCTCGAAACAAAACCTCCCCAAAATCATAATCCTTCTAACCAGAAAGAAAACCCTAACCTAATTTCTTGGTCTGATTAAGAACATCTGCCACAAATCGTTTGAATCAAAAACACAAACGAAATACCCTATTATTTTGTATAACAAAAAACCCTAATCAAATGGATAAACCTACGCTACCAAAGATGACTATGATTATCATCAATCTAAACAAATGATTCATTCACAGGTTACTGATGTATGATTCATTTTTTTATTCAATTTTATTTGTGATAATTATTATTTTACAGCTTAATTATTTTGTATATATTATGTTTTTATTCAATTTAAACAAGCTATTCATTTCCAGCTTTATTTTGTATATATTATGTTGGCAAGAGCTTCGATTTTGATAAATGTTTTGTTTTTAAGTTGTATCAAGCTGATAAATGTTTTGTGTTTTGATTTGTAAATGTTTTGTTTTGATAAATGATTTGTAAATGTTTTGTTTTACCAGAAACTGGAATCAAGTTTAAAATTTTACTCCCTCATTTTGACTTTTAGGGTTAAAGAAGCACTGATCCGCATTTGATTAGCTTGGTTGGGGTGGCTAAGATGGAGACAGAG
>BQNB010033656.1:0-35720 GCA_026074375.1 Tanacetum coccineum | reverse complement strand
ATACAACCCCATAAGACTACAAACAAGAACAAACCCGTAGAACAGAAGAGTCATACTCAAAAACTTGTTAGCCAGATCTTCACAAGACATAGATTTTCTCCTAATAAGTCTTTCGTTGTGTATGACAAAACGTCTCCTAGGTCTTGTCTTAGGTGGAAACCCACGGGTGGAATTTTCAAAAATATTGGTCTTAGGTAGGTTCTTACGGGAAAGATATTCGCTTCTTGCACAAGCAAGGTTGACGGTGAACCCCCACATGGTTTCAATGTAGATATCTCAAAAATTCGTGAATGCAAACAAACTCTGGATTTAAGTGTAGGTACATCCATCAATGTTCAGAAGGAACAAAGTTTTGATTTAAGTGCAGGTACATCTAACAATGTCAAGCTGGATAATCTCAGAGTGTGGTTGCTGAAAAAGTTGATATCTTAGAATCTAGTGTTGAAGTGGATTCAAAGCTGATGAAAAAGAAAGAATGACGTTTGAACACATCAGTTCAAGCCTCGCTCCAAAATGTCAAAGAATGATGTTTGAACAAAACGGTTCAAGCCTTGCACCACAACATCAACAAAAGTTCCTATAGAAGATATGATAGTCATGACGTCAATGAAAATGTTGGAAAGTATAATCGATCCTATGTTCGACGAATATTTCAATGGAGAAAATTAAGTTGTTTCAAAGTCTTCCGCTGTTACTACTGCTCATGCATCCGATAAACGTCAGCAACAACCAGATTCAACTTCATCTACTTCAACTCTAGCAATAACTGTCTCTGCTGATGGAAACTTCGACTTGTAAATATTTTTGATTTTTCTTTTTATTTTTTATTTATAAATATTTTAAAAAAATCAGTTACAAAAATATAAAACCAAGAAAAACAAAACACAAAAATAGAAAATCTCTCAAAAACAAAATACAAAATCGAAAAATTTCAAAAAGTTCCAAAAAGAATATTCTCGACATGTCTCTTGGAATCGATAACATTTAAGTACCTAGAAATGTCGTTTAAATTGACACAGATATGTAAATTAAGTTCGAGCAAGAGTTCAAATGCTTTAAAACATGTCATTTCTAATTTTCTAATGACAATGACTAATGCGTAAAGTTTTATATACGTATAATAATATAAGTATAGAAAATTACCAAACTACCCTTAAGGACAAAAGTAGTAAGGAAAATTCTCACAAATATATATAATAATACGTATATTTACCGGTAAGTGATTACCGGGTCGTATTCCTCGAAGATTTATGAAATTGAGACCACGTTTGTTATTTGGACAATGATTTGAATTGGTTCAAAGATGATTTGTTTTCTAAAATCCTAAAAGTGAGCCAATTAAAGGACAATTAAACCTAACTTTAATAACGGGAATTTAAACTTTAACTAAAAACACAAAACGGGAACCCTAAACGGTGATTAAAAACCCTAAATTTCCAAAATTAAACCTAAAATGAAATTTTCACTTTTAATAGACTCTAATTGACTAAAAAGTAAGTTTAAAGAAAACTAGAACAAAAACGGAGTTGAATTGAGCTTAAAAACACGAAAAACGTGAACGGAAACGAATCCCGTTCTTTAAAAATTGAAATTTTGCAATTTTAACCCTACGGAAGCAAAACTAATTTTCCTAGAAACTATATGATAAAAGAAAATTTTCTAAAAAAGAATTATATTTTTTTGATTATTTTTCTATTTTTTATGAATTTTTAAAGTTTTTAATAAAAATAAATGTTTAAAAATACTAAACTAATTATAAAAATTCTGAAAAAATTATAGAAAGTAGCTTGAACTAAGAGGAATCTAGGAAAAATAAGCTCGGGAACACAGCTTATCGAATAAGCTGCGAAATAAGCTAAAACAGCTTATTATACTAATATGCCTAAAACGTATATAAAAGATAGATAATGCAAAGTAATAACGGATGAGCTATTGTAGCGTGATGGTTGTGTGTGTGGGGGATAAAACACTTGGTGAGGGTGGTAGAGGTCCCGGGTTCGAGCCTTGCTCACCCGGGGCTTCCCACTTTCCCAAGTGTTTTAATTTTTTCCATTTTTTATAACTTTTTAAAACTTTTTAAAACTCTTAAAAATAAACAACTTTTGTAAAACAACCTTTTTTATAAACCTAAAATAAGCCCACAAATAAGCAGTTAAAGACAGATATCCTAAAACTATACTAAACCACTAAGAAGCAAATGAAAACTTAAATAAAGCTGAGACAAACAATAAGCTATGTCTAATAAGCAAATAAGAACAAAAATAAGCACAAATTGATAAGCCATAAGCTGAAAATCAAAATAAGCTCTTAATGAAAACCTTAAACCAAACAGCCTCTTGAGGCAACTTTGAGCTTAAATTTAAGCTAGCAAATCAGGTTTTTAAGCAAAATGACTTGTACCTACTTAAAGCTTATCCTACAAGCTACACAAATCTACTTTTGAAAAGAACTTTGAAACCTTTTTGCTTATTGAAAAAGCACTTTGAAAACATACCACTTATTCAGAACATACTGAATTACTTTAAGTTTTGAAAATGAAAAATGCTGAATTTAAAGGCTAAAAACAGATAACTAAATAAGCTACTTTTTGAAAACTAAGTTGAAACAGATTGACCCTAGACCTACTTGTAAACCAAAAATCAAATCATATAAGCTACTTATACCCTCTGAATTATTAAATTGAAAACAGCTACTTGTCTTTTTAAAACTACTAGTGCAGTTTGCATATAAATGGACCAAACCTTAGAACTATGAATGCAGACCTAATGAACTGACTTCTACACTTTAAAAATACTATGCTAAGAGCAAATATAGCAATAATAATAACTAGAAACTAATTAAGCTAAAAATGCTACTAAGATTGACTAAATTCTTCACAGATTCAAAGATTTACTAGAAAATCTTATGAAAACTTGATCAAACCTTAACAAACTACCTTGGATCCAAACTAACAAACCTACAAATGATCTACAAATTTAGTTTTAAGAACAAAAGAGTCACAAGCAGTACTAGCTCTCAGTTAGTACTGTTGTGCCAAACACCCCTTTAACTAGATTATCTCAACAATTATCAAAGCAAATCATGATTTTAATCCATAAACTTTAAATCCAGATATTTAAACTCACTAATTATCATCTAATAACAGAATTTAAACATTAAGATCAGATCTAACAACTATAATTAACATTATGCTGATATGTTTTTTGGATTTTGAGAAATTTTTAGACAAAATATAGAAATCTAAGATTTAAACTACAAGATATGAAAATAGATAAGCCAAATGTAATACTAATAAAACCATCATAGACTAAATTAGCACCAGAATAAGCGATTTTTTTTATTAAATAAATCTTTATGATTATAAGCTTACAATTAAGCAGATTCAATATTAAGCTAAAACTTGAAGGAAAATTAAACTTACAATAAGCCTTTGCACAAACAAGGTTAATAATGCTCGAGGAGCTACTCAAAGCTCTAGCTAGTCAAATGATAAGCTAGTAAAAGTCCAATAAGCTCTTCCCTTGTAAGCTTATCATCCTATATAGCCTTAGTTCCTATATAGCTAGGTATTAATCTGATTTTAAGAGTATTAGTATATTAATGACTATTTGAGCATAAATCTGTGCTTAGAGACTCAGAGAGATTATGAAGATGCTTATAAGAGTAGCCTTGTGAAAAAGTTGAACAAAAGCCATTTGGATATATAAAGCTTTATAGGTAAAAACAGATTGTGAACAAGTCAACTATGATTTTATGGATTTAAAACTAAATACAAAATTTTGAAAATGAAAATTACAAGAGCAAGTTACATGAAAATGAAAATTTTACTAAAAAACGGAAAAAAGGAGATGGCTTATTTTGTGTGTGTGAGGATTGCGACTCTCTATTTATTGTCCTAGGATGTGAGTTCTAGGAGTCTAGCCTGCTCCTCTTATCTATGATCTTAGCCCTTAATCCTTTGATCTCATTTATGGTCCGTTGGATTGATATGATGAACACACGGATTGCCAACGTGGCATTCTGTGTGTCAGAGTACTTGTGCTTCTTTTGCACTAAATTTAGTGTAAAATCTTGTCATTGGTGTGTTTCTTTGGATACACGCGCGGCATTCCTTGAGGGATTCAACCAATGGGAGGCTTTGAATGAACGTCTTTCCTTAGCCTGAGATGGCACTCCTAGTACTTGAATCTTCCCTTTCTGGCTGTCATTTTCAATTACCCTCTTTGTTTTTTGGGGTAACCTGTCGAGAACGACGGATATGAACAGTAAATGGGATTACGCGCCTACTTTTTTAATGTTAGCGTTAGTTGGGTGGTGTGTGACTCGGGGGTTTGGGTCATTGACCCCTCGTGTTGGGTTTTATTAAAATGATATTGGGCCTGTGGGGTGTTTGTTTTAGGTGTTTGGTTGGGGCTATTATAGAAAGTATAACGATCCGTTATCTCTGTATTTTTAAGAGATAACGGTTGTTAGGGATTTAGGTTTTTATTAAAATGGTTATACTTAAAGGATGTTTGGTAGTTTTGGGATTTTTTTTCTTATGGCTTTGACCAGTTAACCAAGTTTAATTTGATGCCTGAGTTGACCATTTGCCACTTCGGAAACTTCCAGCTCTTTTGCACTCTTTTCTTTTCCCCCACGCTGTTACGTGTTTGTCCGGTTTTGACCGTTTTCTTGTGGTTTTTGCAACATCCGTACCTATACATTCATAAACAACAAAATACACATATACAAGCATATTTATGCACATTTTGATCATTTAAGGGCCAATTTGGATATAATAAAGATATGTGATTTCTCACATATCTAAAAATTCCCCAAATACTAAGTGATAGCTGTGTCCTCTACGCAATATTTTTTGCTCTAAAACAAATACCTCAAAACCTCCCCAAACTAAATACTTTGAAAAAAGTAGCAAAGACTTTCGTTTAGAGTAGTTAAGAGTATCACAAGTTATAAAACACCTTATTTCCCCATTTTCAAAACTTTTACACACACACACACACACACACACACACACACACACATATATATATATATATATATATATATATATATATATATATATATATATATATAATATATAGTATATATTATTATTTATATATATATAAAATGAACTTAGAATATTCCGACTTTCGTTATTTCCATAACTGTTAGGGATCATAGAACAAGATGTATTTCGATCCGAGAATGCCCCAAAAAGGATAAATTCATCGTCCCCGACTTTTTACTAGCTCCAAACCAAGCTTAAAACGAAATCACCGCTAAATATCAGTTAAGATGCTAACACTACTCAAATTTGCAACTTGTGAACTTTTCACTCCCGACAATTATTATATCTTAAGTGAATGGGCCTACTTTTAAATTGTCAATAATGGATCAATCGTTTTGCAAAGTACTATGTTTCCGTACCACCCGAGATAAGGAAATTTGAAGGCAGAGATCATCCATGTAGAGAATTTCCATCTTGGCACATCCCAACCTTGCGGCTAAGTGACCAGGCTTTTGACACCCCACAGAGACTAGTATCGGGACTCACGGACCTTAGATTTCAAAAACTCTAGTTTCCCAAATATGCATAGCTTTAAAATAGAATACTCAAAATTCAAAAGCATATTTGAATTTAACAAAAAGAAATCTATTTATTAATTCAAACTTAATATTTATGCAATTATATCCTTCAACCTTTTAGAAGGCTGCAACATCGGTTGTGAGCCGGCAAGATGCAGCAAACTTTTATCAGTCTCGGATTTTTATTCTTACTATGGGCTTTCTTTAGAAGACTACCACATCGGTTGTGAGCCGGCAAGAGGTAGTAAACTTTTATCAGCCCATAGTTTATGTTTATTATTATTATTTTTATATAGAGAAGACTTCTTTTTGAAAAATTCAAGTATAAGTTTGAACTAAGACTAAAATTTTTGCTATATATTACATAAAAATTATTGATTTAAGTTTAATCTCCAAAAACAGCACGTATATTAATCCGGTTAAGAGCTTATGGGAGAAAAAACCACAAATTACATACATGAGCTCTTAAGATTTCCAACTAATCCTTGTTTAGCACTACCATCATCATACATATACTCTTATCATTTTCGTTCTTCGCGAATTTCCGCGAATGCTTAGTTTAAAAGTTAAGGAACAAGTTAGAGCTCAACACGCTCGATCGAGTCAAAATTTAATCTTACTCTACCTAGCAGGAAAATCAAAAATTGTGACAAAAACACTTATTTTATTTTTGAAAAATTTTAAATTCTTCATTTTATTGAAAATTTTTGTGGGAAAACAGGGTACGTGAGAACAATGGGCAAAAGTAGGTAAGATTATATCGAAGATATACTACCCTATACTAAAATTAAACATTATCCTCAATGTTTCCTAGCCTAAGACTTAAAAACCCCATACTAGAACTCAAAAAGGTCGAATGCATAACTCAAGCCTGAAGAAAGTATTACAAAAATCTTAAGCCGTTTTCATGTTGCTTTAAAAGATACAATGTTAGTCGTATATTAATCTTTAGGATATTGATTTCCACAAACTAATGGAAAGGCCAAAAGGCTAGGAAGCTCTAGTGGACCGGCAGACAAAACAGACCGCAACACGAGAGTCTTCAGAATAATTCTGGGTCAATCCTTGCCCAAACAATCACAAGTACAAACAACACAAGAATTTGGAAGAGTAAAAGCCTCCCCCTCACATCATAAAACTAGAAATAAGAAATAAGTTAGAAGGATAAGCATGGAAGGGTACTCACACGAAGTGCTTTGTTTTTGGTTACCGAGTCACTTAGCTTGACTCGATTCCCCGAATTTTCGTCCTTGGAGGAAAGTGTGGATGATCTGACTACCTTTGGGTTGGTAAGTCCCCTCTAATAAGTAATGCTTCACTCGTTGAACATTCACTTAAAGTATGGATCATAAGGATTGAGTAACTTTATATGGTTCGTATGGAAAGATTTTGGTGTTTGGTGAAGGTCCTGCACCAACGAGTTTTAAGCTCTTCCTTGAGAAGTATCTTTAGACGTGGAGTTGAAGAGTAAAGACTCGATCACAACTATTTTGAAAATGCAGTTTTTTGATCTTGTTGAGTCGTGAAGTCTTCGTTAGTTCTCTCTTTATAAATCAAAGAATTCTCTCATAGCTTGATCACGATGCTCGATTAAGATTCATTTTAAGTGAAGCTTATGGTGTACACCCGGCCGGTTTCTAATGATCGAATGTTAGCGATGTTTCAAAGCCCAAGTTGCTTTTTGCTCTAACTCTATAGGTAAATGGCAATCAAGACCTTTCCATACACTAACTTGTAGGGCGTATAACCAATTGGTGTCTTAAAAGCAGTACGAAATGCCCACAAAGTGTCATCTAGTTTGTCGGACCACGAGCGTGGTTTTTCTCTAACCGTGCCTTTCTGAGTACGTTTGTTCAAACCCACAATTGGATACCTTCCACTTGATTCCGCTCGTTTGAGGGTGTTAAGCGTCACCGAAAAAATTTGGTGTAGCCAAGACGATGTTTGACCCAATATACTTGACATTACTTTAGAAATGATCATTACAAAAATAGGTCCACGATCGCTTATAATAGCATCTAGGTGTTTACGATTGTCGGGCGCAAAAAGAGACTTCAAAAACTTAACTACAACTCTAGCATCATTTGTGGGAAGCGCCTTAGCTTCAACCCATTTTGAAAGATAATCAACGGCTACGAGAATATATTTATTTCCATGTGAAGACAGAAATGGTCCCATGAAATCAATACCCCATACATCAAAGATTTCACAAACTTGGATAGCGTTTTTCAAGGCATCTCATCTCGTTGATGATAATTTTGCCTTGTATGTGACACGTATATAACGAATTTGATCATTGACATGGGCATCTCGATATAGGTAGGCCAAAAGAATCCCTAGGCATCAAATACTCTTTGAGCGGTGAATTGGCCATATGATGGCCCCCGGTGGGTTCCTTCCTGACAAGCTTTGAGGATTTTCAAGAGCTTCTTTGCTATTGCACTACATCGTCGAGATGATTCCTGATCGCACATTTACGAAAAAAGATAGGGATCGTCCCAGAAATAATGTTTAACGTCCTTGAAAAACTTCTTCTTTTGTTGAGTTGTCATTCCTTTGATGATAAAATTCCCCGCATGGTAATTTGCATAATCCGCAAACCATGGGGTACTTACAATAGATTTAAACATCCAAGAGTCTCTCTAAAGGAAAATGTTCATTATTGTCCCTTATTTTCTAACACATCCTTATGAGGATTCTCAAGTCTAGATAAATGATCCGCCGCAA
The DNA here is from genome assembly GCA_026074375.1 of Tanacetum coccineum. Lineage (NCBI taxonomy): Eukaryota > Viridiplantae > Streptophyta > Magnoliopsida > Asterales > Asteraceae > Tanacetum > Tanacetum coccineum. The sequence goes on along the minus strand of BQNB010033656.1, from coordinate 27,419 downwards.
GGTTCTCACTTCCTTTTTTTATCATGGATGGTGATATCAAATTCTTGTAAGAGGAGAACCCACCAGAGCAACCTCGGCTTAGCATCTTGTTTGTTCATAAGGTATTTTAAAGTCGAGTGATCCGTATACACTATGCTTTTAGATAAGACAAGATATGGCCGAAACTTTTCAAAAGCATAGTACAACAGGCCCAAGCATTTCCTTTCCGTTGGTAGTGTAATGAATTTGAGCTTCTGTCATTGTACTTTCTAGCATATGTATAGGTGATAGTGCCTTATCTTTCGTTGTCTAAAACCGCACCAGAATAGCGAAAATCACTTGCATCACACAGGAGTTTCAAAAGGTAGGTTCCTAATCCGGGATCAACTAAGTTGGGGCTCTTCGGTAAGCTTTTTTTTAAGAGTCTAAAAAGCATCAATACAATCCTTAGAAAACACAAACGGTGTTTCTTTCTCAAGAAGGTGAGTCATTGGTCTAGCAATCTTAGAAAAGTCTTGGATAAATCGGCGGTAAAAACCTGCGTGACCTAAGAAACTCCTAACACCTTTTACAGAGGCGTGTGAGGGGAGTTAGCTGTTAACATCGACTTTAGCGACTGATGATCAACCTCAATTCCTGATTTTGAAATGTTATGCCCTAACACAATTCCTTCTCTACAGTTAAAGAAAAATTGGCAACTTCTCCCAATTAAGAATAAATTGTAGTGTTTCGCATCGTTTTAGCATCTTTTCTAAAATTGCGAGAGGCCCCAACGACTCAAAACTATCCCAAAAACGAGAAATCATCATAAACACTTCATTGTTCTTTGCGATCAATATCATGCGAATATGGCCATCATACATGCTTGAAAAGTACTGGAGGAGCATCTAACTAGCCAAATTGCATGCGACGATATTAGCCCGAAAGTTCATTGCGGCATGTTGATGATAGGTAGTTTTCTCCTAGTCTTGGGGATCTAATTGCGTATTTGGACTATTAACTGCAAAAATCCATCTAGAAAACAATAAAACTCATTTCCGGCTAATCTTTCTAACATTTGATCCATAAACGGCAATGGAAAATGATATTTTCGAGTCACTTCATTTTAACTTCCTATAGTCTGATACAAACTCTCCAACCGAGTGTAGCGTTAACTAAACGTGTCCGGAATTTAATTCATTTTCTTTATTAGCAACATCGGGTATTCCACTACTTTCTTTGGAACACAATTGCACTGAGAATGAAACACCATGGGCCGTGTCGGTTGTCGTGTTAAATCATACCGGCATCAAGAAGTTTTAGGACCTCCTTTTTGATTACCTCATGAATTTTTGGGTTAACCCGGCTTTGACTTTGAACCGTGGGTTTGTAATCATCCTCCATCAAGATTTTGCGTGTATAAAAACGAGGGTGATACCCTTGATGTCGGTGATTTTCCAAGCAATGGCCCGTTTATGAGATTTAAGCACCTTTAAGAGAGCATCTTTTTCATCATCTTTTAAACCTTTTGCAATAATTACTGGTAACTTGTCGTTTTCTTCTAAGTACGCATATTCCAAGTGAGACGGTAAATCTTTTAACTCTAATTCCGGAGGCTCTTCAATTGAAGATTTTGCCTCGGTCACTTCACTTTGTTTAAGGTCCATCGGAGGAAGTTGAAACGGGTCATTATTTAACAATTTTTTGATCAAACAAATATCTTCCTCCGGATCGCAATCAAGGCATGATTACATGTCTCGGTATAAAATCTATCATCCTGTTAAGATAAGCTTCGATTTCTTCCAAAATGAATTCGGAAGTAAACGGCTCAGACGTTGGGGTGGGATTGCCACCCGAAGAATTAGAAAATCCTAGCAATTCCGGAGTATACTCCTCACAAACTGCATCAATGATGTCAATTCGGTTTACCGATTTATCATTTGTAGAGGAATATCTCGTGGTTTGATCTAAATTAAAAGTGACGGCTTTGTTATCAACTCGAAGGGTTATTTCTTCTCCATAAACATCAATTAAAGCACGACCGGTCCTCAAAAAGGATCTCCCAAGTATGAGAGGTACTCGAGGATCGGCCCCTTCGAAATACAACTAACAACAACACATTCCATATCTCTACACTAGTGTAGCGATCGAAATGATGTAAATTTCATCGCTTACTAGATAGCCACACCAAAAACATCTTCGGCGAGTCCTTTAGGATAAGTAATCGATCTGTCTGCTAACTTAAGTCATCCTGAGTTGGTGTAATGATCAGGTAAAGAAAGCTTTTTCCAAATAGAAAGGGGCATAAGATTTATGCTCATGTCAAGATCGGCCAAGGCGTGACATACATCCATTCCCGGGAAGTTACATGGTATAAGAAACTTGTCGGGATCTCCAAGCTTTTCGAGAAGCTTTTTGAGGAGCATGTCCGTGCAATTCACGTCCAACGGTATACTTAGCTAACACAAGCCCACGAGCTTTTCCATTATTCAATGAGAAACTCTTAATCGTAGGTAGCAAATTCTTTGCATCAAAAGGTAAAGCATTCTTGCCGAAACTTATGTCAAAATAATATCTTTAAACATTTGAAATCTTCTCTTTTTGATTTGAAGCTTTTTGTAACGAGTCTTTTCTTGATTATAGTGAGAAGGATATGGGAATATGTGGCCTTAGCCTAACTCTTCGGAAATCGCGGGATTCCGGTTCGAATGGGAGTGGTTTTAGCAAAGTCTTTGGAACACCATGCGTTCCGAAATTGGATATGGGGGGTAATCGTATCGGTGGGATCTTGAGCTTTAAGGTAACTTTCCTTGGAACAATTAAATTCGCCTCCTTTATTCCCGATGTTCTCCTTGGTTTTCTCACTTCCACTATCTTTTTAGGAGTAAGGATTAGTAGTAATTGAGGGTCCCTCAGTAAGCAACACCATTCGAGTTGTGATCGCTTTCATCTAACCCTTCGAGTTTGGAATGGTATTATTCGAAATAAGTTCCGAAGTGAAGCTTGGTTTTGACACAATCTTCATATATGTTTTGCAAATTATTTTCGACAGATAGTTTGTTGATTCTCATGACGGTTGTGGAGATTTTATTGTGCTTTTTGAATTTCATTCCTAAGGTCTATCCTTTAACGAGTTGATTGTTTTTGCAATGTTTCTAACATTTGATCGTTATTTCTCTTGTAACTCAAAATAATCATTTGAAATCTCTTGTTGAACTTGTTATTTGGCACTTGAATATGGTTGGTTTTGAAATTCCGTGGTTTTGATAATTCGGGCTATGATTATTTTGAGCTTGCAAAACCTTGATTTCCATGTAAAATTATTTCCTCGTTTCATTAAAAATTATTCCCTTGAACTTGATGCTGATTAAAACCTATTTTCGACCATTGTTTTGCACCAGACGCAAAAACGGGTGGTGCATTTGTTTACTAACACGGTTTCGGAGGATTAACTTGATTGCTTTATGTACCCGTGGTGCACAAACACTAGCTGATTGTTAGTCGGTATTAGTCGGACAATTATACCAAGTTGGGCACACCACCATGTGACGCATGTTTCCTTAACCGCTTTAACCAGATCGAGGAAGCTAGTTAGTGACAACTTTTTTAGAAATAATCTCGACTAAGGTCGAAAGTTGATCCGTTATGCTTATCCAATTATTTCATTCCGTTTTTACTAGAGTAGCATTTCATCTAGAAACATTTGAGCTATTTCGTAAATAACGAACTTTTGATTTATTTTCAATTATGTTTAAAGCCTCTCTAGTCGATTTTTTACTCAAAAGATTTCCACCCCCCCCCCCCCCCAGCCGCTTGGCATTTTAAGGAGTCTGTTCATTCTTCGTTCTAAACCGTATAAAAGGTTACAACTTGAGTTAACTTCATCAATCCGTGATGGGGACAAGACTCTAAGCAAAAAACTCTTAAATGTTCCCACCGCTTCACTAAACGTCTCCTCAAATTTTTGTGTAAATGAGAATATTGAAATTTTCATTTTTTTAAGTGAGTTGTTTTTCGAAGGAGGGAAAAATTGATTCACAAATTTAGCGTAACGAGGGATCCTCCGCAAGTCAAAGATCATAATTCGGAGGGTTCTTTTCTTATTGTACCAAGTTTTAGCGGCTCCGTCGAGCGATTATGGAAGCAATCATAAGCTTACTCACAATGTTAGGCACATTCCTATTGATCGCTAAGTCGAAGGAATCCTTTTGAAACTATTAATATGAGCCTATGAGGATTTTCACTCTCACGACCGTAAAATGGCATTCGCCTATGAACCAATTGAAGCAAAATTGTTTTGAATCTCCAAATTGATCCGATAATTTCTGTTATATGGCTTAAATACGATTGCTTCTCCGTACCTTCTTTTTAGTGGGTGCACGGAGTAGCTCTTCCATTATACGTTCCGCCATTGGTGCAACGATAGTACGAAGCTCGGGTTCGACTATGTTTGGAGCACGTCCTTTATTTCGACGTCTCAGAATGGTTACGTTTGAATTATTTGGAAAATAGGAATTTCTAGTGCGCATGCACTAAACAAACAAATGAAATGAGAAAAGAAACGAGAAAAGGAAATATTTTTGTTTACCGAATAATCAACAAACTTAGGGTAACTCTCTTAAGTAAAATAAATTTTACAAAAGAGGTGCGCCTTTTTCGTAAGTGACACAAACGGTAAAAAAAAAAATCTTTGGTTCGGGAACTTATTAATGGATAATACCTCAATTGAAGGTATTATTTGTTGGTGTTCTTTTACCAACTTTGTAAATTTTTATATTCACAAATTAACGAGAAAGATCGAAAAATCCAGAAGAGCAAATATTTTTTTGTATTTTTGTTTTTATTCTTTAATAATCTTCTACTTATACTAAAAAGAAAAGAAAAATATTTTTTACTTTTCATATTTTTATTTTTTTGTATTTTGGTTTTCTTAAAAGCGTAACTTTCGAAGACGAAAGGTTCTCCAAATCACGATCAACAAACTGCAAACGAAGGAATCTTAATCACAAATCCCCGGCAGCGGCGCCAAAAAACTGATTGCAGTTTTATACACGTATAATAATATAAATATAGAAAATTACCAAACTACCCTTGAGGACAAAAGCAGTAAGGAAAATTCTCACAATTATATATAATAATACGTATATTTACCGGTAAGTGATTACCGGGTCGTTAAGTCCCAACAATTTATGAAATTGAGACCACGTTTGTTGTTTGGACAATGATTTGAATTGGTTCAAAGATGATTTTTCTAAAATCCTAAAAGTGAGCAAATTAAAAGACAATTAATCCTAACTTTAATAACGGGAAATTAAACTTTAACTAAAAACGCAAAACGGGAACCCTAAATAGTGATTAAAAACCCTAAATTTCCAAAATTAAACCTAAAATGAATTTTTCACTTTTAATAAACTCTAATTGACTAAAAAGTAAGTTTAAAGAAAACTAGAACAAAAACGGAGTTGAATTGAGCTTAAAAACACGAAAAACGTGAACGGAAACGAATCCCGTTCTTTAAAAATTGAAATTTTGCAATTTTAACCCTACGGAAGCAAAACTAATTTTCCTAGAAACTATATGATAAAAGAAAATTTTCTATAAAAAAATTATATTTTTTTTGATTATTTATCTATTTTTTTATGAATTTTTAAAGTTTTTAATAAAAATAAATATTTAAAAATACTAAACTAATTATAAAAATTCTGAAAAAAAATTTAGAAAGTAGCTTGAACTAAGAGGAATCTAGGAAAAATTATGCTCGAGATCACCAGCAGCTTTATCGAATAAGTCCCAAAATGGAAATAAGCTAAAACAACTTATTATACTAATATGCCTAAAACGTATATAAAAGATAGATAATGCAAAGTAATAACAAATGAGCTATTGTAGCGAGATGGTTATGTGTGTGGCGGATAAAACACTTGGTGAAGGTGGTAGAGGTCCCGGGTTGGAGCCTTGCTCACCGGGGCTTCCCACTTTCCCAAGTGTTTTAATTTTTTCTATTTTTTTATAACTTTTTAAAACTCTAAAAAATAAGCAACTTTTGTAAAATAACCTTTTTTATAAACCTAAAATAAGCCCACAAATAAGAATTTAAAGATAGAAATCCTAAAAACTATATCACTAAAAAAAACTAACTGTTTGGGCAATTTAAGCACTAAGAAGCAAATGAAAACTTAAATAAAGCTGAGACAAACAATAAGCTATGTCTAATAAGCAAATAAGAACAAAAATAAGCACAAATTGATAAGCCATAAGCTGAAAATCAAAATAAGCTCTTCTACTAAATGGGCAATCAAACAGCCCTAATGGCCAACTTTGAGCTTAAAAATAGATAATCAAAAGAGCTTTTTAATAAAAACTAACTTTAAACAGATGATCTATGACCCTAAATCTACTTATATGCTAAAAATCAAAACCTAAAATTAATTCTTACCCTCTGATATTTGATGTTGAAAAAGGTTATTTGTCATTTAAAACTGCTGATGCAGTTTGCACTTATATGAACAAAACCTTAGAACCTTTGATGCAGACTTAAAGCACTACTTCTAACACTCATGAAACACACAACTAAGAGCAAATAGAGTCATGTCAATTACTAGATTCAATTAAAACTAGGTTATGCAAATGAGACTAACAGATTTGAACTTAAATGAAACTTAACTTGTGAAAACTAATTAACACTAATCTAGCTTCTAAATCCTACTCTAACAAACTTATTTGAGAAATTAAAACTGATTTCAAAAGACCAAATGGCCACTAACAGTACTAACTTGTAGTTAGTACTGCTATGCCAAACACCCCCTTATTTTTATCAAAATTCATTTGAGCTTATGAAATAGAGATCTAGTGAACAAGACTTAATTACCAGATAACAAACAACTATTAACAGTCCTTATGAGCTTATACCAACAATCAAATAAGCCAGAATCATTAAGCTACTAGTTATGCTAATATTTTTGGATTTTTATTGATTTATGAGACAATATGAAGAAAACTATGATCTAGACTATTAAAGCTAAAAACAGATAATCAAACTTAACTAATAAGACATAATAAGCAATTATAAGCACAAATAAGCAAGTAAATAAGCAGATTAAGCAGATTCAAACTATGAAATTAAAGACAGAAAAGATAAATGAGAACTTACAAATGCCTTAGCTAAACAAAGGCTTAATTTGCTCAAAGAGCTGTCAAGCGTCAATAAAGTCTCTAGCTTCAACTATCAACAATGAGAGACAAGTAATCTAAGCTTAGAGACTTATAGAGAGCAGAGATAAGCTAATAAGATTTAGCAGGAAACAGTTGATACAACTCACATACAATTGAGATAATAAGAAAAAGCTTAATAAGTAACAGAAAGAATTTGCACATTAATAAAAATTTCATTAACTCAAAACTGTATTACAATTCCCTCTTTGTTTGGAATGAAGAATACAATAAGCTGTAGTCAACAACTGAATTTAAAATTACATTAGCGAAAACTAAATTAAGCCTACTATTAAAATCTGGAATAAAGAAGATGTTTGTGTGTGAGTCCTTGCTCTTTATTTATAATTAGCCTTTTGGGAGTGACGCTTCTAGGATTCTAAGCCCGCTCCTCACCATTTGATAACAGTACCATCATCAATTCCCAATCATTGGAATTCCTCTTCATCACACCGTTGATTAAATGAATGAGCACACACCTATTAGATTACACAAAATCAACTGGCAACTGTTGTCAAACCTGTGTGCTTCATTTGGCTAGGATTTAGTGTATAAGGTTTTCAGACATGTTCATAAGGAATGTACAAAAAATACAAGTGCTGGTGAGAAGAAGACAATGAAGAAGCCTAGTCAAACTTCTCGAGGTGTTCCGGTTGGTCTAAAAATGGGTTTTAAACCTCAAAAAGAATATCGACCTGTTACCAAAAATCCTAGTGCTAGTTCTAGTGGTAATAAGAAGAAAGGTGTGGAACCTACTATTGAGGTTAGTAATTCAAATCTATTTGATGTCCTTAATTCGGTCGATAATGATAGGGAGTTTGTTACCAATGGGGGGACTAATAATTTGGTTAATAATGAGGCCACTTCAAGTGGGTCATCTTTTATGAATATCGATAAGATGGAGAGTGTGCTAGTAATACTCCTATTGGTGAGAAAATCGATAAAATTGAACGACAAATTGGTGAAGGTAAACTTAGGCTGTTGGTAATGACGGGAACCCGTTAGTTCCTACGGGTATCATGGAAAGTGATAGTGAAGTGGAACTAGTATTTGATGAAACTGCTAACTTAAGGATTCTAATGAGTGGTTAAGATAAAAGTGATAATGGTTATGGTATTAATAACTTGTTGGAACAATGGAGGGATTTTTATCCGGATAATGATGATTATGACCCGTATGATGACGATATGTATGAGAATCATGATTTATCCGAGCACCTGCAGTCTATTTGTGATGATCCTGATATCACGGTCCGTGGCAGGAAGAAGAAATAGATTTTTTGATATTTGTTGAGTCAATTGTAATCTAGTCTTAGTAGTATCCTCCTATGGAGTAGTTGTGCTTGTTATGTTCGCTTCTATGCCTATGTAACGGGCTGAGATGTGGGACTCACCCACATCCGTTGTACTGAATCGTTTTTTTGAGTAATATATTTACCGGGGAAACCCTTTACCTAAAAACAAAACAATCTTTCTAGAACTAAACGTAAGATCTACACAACCACGTCCAATCACTATGGACCAACAACATTGTTGCCTTTTGGCTTGTCATTATCCTGCACCTTAAGGGACTCCTCAATGAGCAGATGACTGCCCAACTCAACCAGAGTTAACTCTTCTTTCTTATGTTTCAAGGTATGCTTGAAATCTTTCCAAGAAGGAGGGAGTTTATCAATGATACAAGAGACCTGAATGACCTCATCCATGTTTATTTTATATTGTGTAAATCTACCAAGTATTCCAAGAATTTCAATGTATTATTCCATAACTGGTCTTAAATCAGACATTTTGTAATTAGAGAAATTACTAACAAGGAACTTCTTACTTGATGCATCCTCAGCCATATATTTAGCCTTTAAAAAATCTCATAGTTCTTTTCTAAATTCAACAATTTGCTAAATATCAAATAAAAGATCAGACATACCTTTGAGGATTAAACCCCTGCAGACATAGTCATCATTGTCCCACTTGGCCCTCTTCCTGACTTGTTCCACGGTTGGATTATCACCTCCATCTTCAAGAATAGGAGTAGTCAGCACATACACCACACTCATGCTGGAAAGCAAGAAGTGCATCTTCTTCTGTCATCTTCTAAAGTCCACCCCTTCAAACTTGTCAAGCTTGGCAAAGTTTGAAGCCATGTGTTTCATTGTTGCAGTAGCCATTGATTATCACAAAAATAATCTTCGTTGATTGTTGGTTGTTGTGTATCCCAGATCAGGGTGAAGATAATCAATAACCTAGGCGAAGATAATCAATAACTTAGCTAATTACCAAAGATGGTTACCGGATATCACTTGAAGTCGTGTAATCACTTTTCAAAGACGATTATTCGACCCTATGCCTGGGTATCACGAATACCTCCTTGGGATAAAACCAAGTGTATGTTCTTGTTCTAGGCACAGATCAAGAACCCAGCGTTTCTAAGTGTTTTTGTTTTCTCTGTGTTTTTCCATGCAATTGTTATCCCTATTTATAGGAGATTTACTCAAAACCTATTCATGGAATTATTGAGAGATTAATGACCAATTAATCTCTCAAATTAAATATATAGTCAAAAGATATTGCAAAACATTTAATGTAGTCAAACATGCCACTTAAATGTTTGTAATCGCCCATTTAATTCTAACCACTAAAAGAGTCAGTGAAAATCAGTGACTTAATGGGTGTACACTCCGTACCTGCAAACTCATTTACAAGTATAATCTGATTCCCACAATTGCACTAAATTTCCAACAAAATTCAAATAAAACAATCTAAAAACGGTTATATGCATGATTAAATATATTATCACACTTGTATCCGACATTGGTGGGGAGTCTTCAACTCATAAACCTTGATTCACACTTTTAGGATTTGATTTTTTATTAGAACATACCTAGACGGATTAGATTACATGCACTAAAAAATGTGGAAACTTGGAGATGTGTAAGGTGCAAATGAAAGTGCACCAAACAGGATATTACGGGGCACACAGAATTCTTGGTTACTATAAACATGACACGAATACACCCATTTTCATTTTAGTATTAACACCTCATCATTTTCATCAAAACATTAACATAAGCTGTCATGACACGTAAATACGTAATACTCCAACAAGCAATTTATCCACTCCACGAAATGCAACATTAAACATTTAGATTAATTATGGATTTCTATAAACTTAATCAAGCTAGTAATTTATACGTGTAAATGTTGCCAAAATATTTACATCCAGAAATTTGTATTAGTTCTATTAAAAAATCAGACCCACAAACATTGTTTTTAAACCCAATTCAACATTAAAATAAATGCAATGCAAGATTACTTAATACTAGCATAATATTCACGCAAAGCAACGAAATATCATGTAGTTTTTGTCATATCTTAATCTTTTAATGATATTCACAGATAGTCGGTATTTGACAGTTTAGCAGTTTGATGGTTTTAAAAGAATAAATGTGTATTTTAATTTATGTAAAATATATTAATACAAATATAAATACCATTATTATATTTATTTAAACTTAGTAAAAATTGAGTTTTTTTTATTAAATTTACAACTATAAATTTGTATTATGTGAGTTTGTAACATATACGTTAATACTAAAACTTAATGTGTCATTACTCATTAGTGTATATTATACTGCAATTAATGTAGTGTAGAAATTAATTATATAAATTACTAAATATAGTAAGATCTGTAAGCGTAAAAAATAAAGCCTTTTATATATAAAAATCTCAAATGTATTATAAATAGTTATAGATTATAGATTAAAGGAGTCTCACAATGGTAACATTTTAAAAAAGTTATAAATTTGACCTATCAAATTTAGCAGGACCGTTTCGTGGTTCTCGTTGGCCTTATACAATAACAATAAAGAGACTCTATCACACTTATAAATTCGATAAAAATTGCTTAAACCTGAATTAAATACTCGTATATGTTTAATATTATACAAATTTATATGCAAAATTAACAAAAATATGACCCGTTTTAAGTTGATGTCATGTGCGATGGCACAACTTGCACACCCCTCTGAAACCCTCTAAAAATTTTTGTAACTATTTTTTTAAAGTTGTATGTAAACCTTAAATCCAAAATCATCAAATTATAAATGGGATAATTATTTCTGAATGTATCTAACTAACCAACAAGGTTGCAAAAATCGCTAGGCGCTAGCTAGGCGGCCGGGTACCGCCTAGCGATTAATCGGTTAGGCGAGAATTAATCGGGGATTAATCGGATTGAACTTTTTACATATAAAATTATAATATTCTTAAAATATATGTCCGATTTGTCCGATTTAGCCTGATTTTGTCTGATTTGGCCGTTTTATCCCCGATTTGGCCGATTTCTATCCGTAACGTAGTTGGCCGATTTAGCCAATTTTTGTTCGATACAACCAATTTTTGTTCATTTCGTCGATTTATGTCTGATTTGGCCGATTTTTATCCGATTAATCGGTATGTTGACCGATTTTTGACCAAAACGATTAATAAAGCCGATTAGTGAAAATTAAAGCGGTTAATCCCCGCCTAGCGCTTAGGCGCTAATTAATCGACTGCCTAGACCGATTTTTGCAACACTGATAACCACTATAATTTTCTTTTATATGTATTAAACTTTTCTCATATTTCTTATACAAATATGTGTATCATAAACCTTTAATATTTTTTATTGTGTATATCGTTACAGTGAGATTATGACGTGACATTACATAACCATTTTCTGTTCAATATATACATCTTCATCTAATTTATGTATGTTATAGGGGTACCCATCTTAGGTTCAATGTCAATTAGGTACTCATCTTTTTTTTCTCAATTTAAGGTACCCGACTTGTTTTTTTTCAATGCTGGGAAAATTAGTAGGATTGCCTGGTTCTCTTTTTAAGGTTTTAGTTTTATCCGGTTACACATTTTATTGAGTGCCACGTCATTTTTATCATTATATAACACTTCTCTTGGTCAAAATTAGGGTTCATAATAAACACATATCCCTAAAATGTCTAGCTCATCACAATCTTCAAATTGGGTCAATTGGAAGCGAAGGAACGCCGGCTGGGAGATCGATAACCTCTGTAATCGTCTTCAAGTGTGGTGTGAATGTGGTGATCTCTGTGGAAAGTGGACAACTTGGACCCAAACCAACCCCGAAAGAAGATTCTTAGGTTGCCCAAATTATAAGGTATGTCAGCATTATAAGGTATTACTAGTGCATTGTGTACCAAATATGACTAATTTTTTTTATTGATGCATGCTGCAAAAAAAATGTGATTTCTTTCATTGGTGGGATGAAGATGTATCTGTAGACTATTACAAAACAAGAGTTGTGGAATTGGAAAAAAAGATGAAGCAAGAACACATTGATTTCCAAAACAAGAAGCTGAAAATGAAAGAGAAAATAAAGATGTTGAAGTCAAAGAACAGTTTCTTGAAATGTATTATTTGTTTCTTGATATGTATTATTGTTTTTAAGGCCTAGATTGTTGAAGTTAGGATGCTATGTATTAGGTATGTTAAAACAGTTAAGATGTTTGTTGTAAGAATTGTTACATTTTGAGTAATGAATGAAAGCTAGGATTCCTATGTATTTGATTGTTTGACTAATGAATGAACTGTTGCAGTTTGAATTGTATACACTAAACCAGTAAACAACATAAAAAGGGTCAAAAGTGCAAACACTAAACCAGTCAACAACATAAAAAGGGTAAAAAAATGCATAAATCAAACAATTAAAAAAAAGTAAAGAAATACTTAGATTAGATAATGCTGCATTGCCAAAAGATGATAATGTTAAAAACTACATTGTCATGGGATTACACAACCAAAACATGGGCTAGACAGTACCATAACCCTATAAGATATGCCCTAGCCCTAGAAAACACTTTACAGAAGGTAAAATACCATAATCCTACAAAATAAGAAAACCTTTTTCTGGTGTAATGCCTTCACCATTAACAGTTGGCATAGGTCTTTTGTTCCAAATCCTCATCACTAATCTTTGAGATTGCCTTCTTGTCCTCACCCTTGCTGGTGCAATTGCAGCTTGTATATTATGTCTATCATCCTGTAATTCAACTCCATCATCCTGCAAATCAACACCATCATCCTGTAAATCAACACTATCATCATGCAAATCCACTCCATCATCCTGCTCTTTATTTATCACTTCAACTCCTATTAATTCAAATTCAACATGACCTCTTTGGTTGCAATTTTTGCATGGTCATGAACTTACGGAGCTTTAGACTATTGATTCCTCAATTTACTCTTATCTTTTTTCCTTGCAATACTAGGCCTTCTTGGCATTCTTTTTTCCTTAGGTGGAAGGCAGGGGATATGTTTTATTTTTCTCCATTGGTCAATTCCTTTAACATGCTTAATATTGAATTCATATAATTTTTTATAAGTTGCTAGCCTAAATGAATCAGTAACAAAATCGTCTGGATTCATATTAACATTATACATAGCTGTTATTGAATGAGGACAAGGTATGCCTGTTAGTTGCCACTGTCTACAGCTACAGGTTTTGTTGTCAAGTTGAACATTGAAAGCGTCAAGTCCATTTCCTTGTCTCACTTCAAACTGCATCCAACCACTAGGAATCAAACTCCATTTCCTGTCAAAATTGAAATATATAGTAAGTATTTCACTTTTGAAAAAACATCAAGTATTTGATTATTTATTAACATACCTTTGAATCCTTTTTGGTATAGTTCTAGAATTTTCTTATGTTGGACACATGTATTTCCCATATCTTCACATTCCTTTCTCAGTGTGGCTTCCTTTGCATCACATAAGATATGATGTCCTCAACAAACCTAGGATTGGGATTCTCTTCTGCAATCCTTATATGAGAATTGAAGGACTCACTTAAGCCATTCTCAACTGCATCACAGTCTACACCTACCTTGAAGAATGACCTACACCAAAGCTTAGGTTCCCTCTCCATTAAATATTGATGTGCTTCCTCATTGACTTCTTTGAGTTGTCCCATTATGTGCACCCACTTATCATGGTTGGTTGTTTTTGATGCTGCCCAAAAAAGGTTCCTATACACTACTCCACCATATTTCTTGCAGAAGTTAGCATAGATATGTCTAGCACATAACCTATGCTCCACATTTGGTACTACTCTCTTGACAGCTTGTATTATACCCTGATTCAAATGCATTGAAAAGTTATAAGCAGAATATATATAAGGTATAAAAAACTATGATTATAAGGAATAAGTATTACCTTATGTCCATCAGAGATCAGTGCCACTCCAGTTCCATCCTTTAAGTCTAGATCTTGTCTTAGATGCTGAAGAAACCATTCCCAATTCTCTGTGTTCTCAACCTGTACCACTGCCCATGCAATTGGGTAAATTTGGTTGTTGGCATCCCTTCCAACTGCTGCCAACAACTCACCTTGACATATTCCTTTCAAAAAACAACCATCTATACCTATGATTTTCCTACACCCTGCTTTCCATCCTTCTTTTAACTGTTGTATACAAACATAATAACTATTGAACATATGTTTTCCATCTGCCAAAGGATCCACTTGCATTGCAACAGTGGTGCCAGGATTGGATCTTTTTAGTTCATAACAATAATCAACTAGTCTGTCATATTGAGTGCCAACATTTTGCTTAAGTTGATAAAGTGCCATTCTTTTTTCCCTGCTACATTGGTGATGAGATACCTTAACTCTGTATTTTTTTTCATTACATATTCTTGGAGATCAACAACCTTCATGTCAGGATTCATCCTTAGTTTATCTTTAAACCTTTGAGCAATCCACTTAAAAGTTATTAAAGAACCCAAGTAATACTGCCTAGTACATGTATGTTTATCATTTAAACTTCTTATATGAACTGTGTTCTCATCCTTCATCTTGACTGCTCTCATATTAAATGGACACTCAGGTGTTGTTTGTTTTTCAAAAAGAGCCTCTTAATAGCTTCTTGGATCTTGATCATTCTGACGCGCTTTACATTTGGACCTCATTAAGTGGTTATTTTTATTCTCTCTTTTTGATTGCGGTCAGGGCTGAAACTATTTAACGCAAACTTGATGTAGACTGGTAGGTCTTGATGCCTTTTAATGCCTTTTCACTCTTTACTATCTTTTCTTTTTGTGTCTTTTTTTGTTTTTTTGTTTTTTGTTTTTTGTTTTTTGTTTTTTGTTGTTTCTCTCTTCATTTTATGAGATATTTTTTCTGACTCTTCTTTTTAATATTGATACTACGTTAGTAAATAATGTTCAAAAATACTAATGATGATGATGCTCAAACATTTAAAAGTATACTATGAAATTTTATTTTTTAGTAATCTTTATAGAATTGTATAAAGTAAAATTTATTAGCTAAAAATTATGCAAATATTTGATTAATGATGTTTAGCCACATGGGAGTACAATATATGACTACTTTACGAGAATAAATTGCGACACGATTATTTTGAATGTTTTTAAGACATTTTATCCCCATGTTGCTCAACTTTATTAATTTTATGACAAAAATGCTTTATATAATTTTTAAACATGTTTATGTTTTGTAAGAATAAAACTGATTTTAAGAATAAAACTGATTTGTACTTTTATCGTTTAGATATTTAAAAACTAAAAACCAACAATGTCATTTGATTCAGATTCAGACATTTGCCCCTCAGATTTAGATTCAGATGTGCGAATCAGATTCAAATTTAGAACCTCTTAATAAACAAACAGCACCTTAGGTTTGCTTGGATCAACAGTATCACCCTTTTTTTTCTTTTGATCAAAACCACATTTTACTAACAACTTTTTACTGTCACTCTTTTCATACCATAATTGATACCTATTAGCAACTGAATAGAAAATCAATCAATCTTTCAATTGCTCAAAGCTATCATATCTCTCACCCAAGATAGGTTTTTTTAGCTTCCAATGTGTATTAGGATCATGTATCCACTTATCTGTGTCATTCATTTCATCATATGAATCTCCTCTAGGCATATCTCTATCACTGTCTACATCAGGCTCAACATAGTTTTCCCTTTCTTGACTTTCTACATTTGAGAACATTGGATTAAACTCTTATCTAGCCTCTTCTTCATGGTCATTTTCTAGAGGAACATTAAAATCAAAATCATCTAAGCTTTCTTTACTGATTTTAGACTTAGCTTTTTTTTAGTCTAACTTGCCTCAACTCCTCTTCACCCTCTGATAAGTGATCAACTGATGCAACACTATCAGCATCACTATCTGCATCACTATTAGCTAATTCTTTATCCTTATCATTTTCTATCCCACAATTATCTTCTTCTTCATTGTCTATCCCACCTTCTAAGCTATGAACAACATATAAGCTAATTCTACCATCATTTTCATTCCTAAAATTCACAAAGTCTTTCAAATCATCATCACACTTGAGTATACTAATTCCTTTTGCTAAAGACTGTTTTGGGTGGTTGTAATATATCTCAGTAACTACGGTATCAGTTGTTGATCTAACATATTCAAACATGTCTTCAAATTTGAATCTACTAACTTTAATATTATGCAAGGTGAGCTTTATACCTTTTGCATACGTCACTGGATTACAAGTGAAATGACCATTGTAATGAACATCCATTGTAAGAATAATCTTTGAAGATGAAGCCTTCATCCTGCAAACCAACATAAACAACAAATTAGGGATTTCAACAAATTAGGGTTTTTTATAAATTAAGGATTTTAACAAATTAGGGATTATGGTACCTTATTCATCAATAATCCAAGTTTGAATTAGGGATTGACTTTGATCTGTTGATTTGTATTTGGAAAGGATTATTGAGACGTTTGAAATGAAAAAAGATGACTTTTTAAGTTATATAAAATTCCCATTTAAGTGTTACCGGCAACCTGTCTAGCAGGTAAAAGTTTCTCAGCATTGTAAAAAAACAAGTCGGGTACCTTAAATTGAGAAAAAAAAGATGAGTACCTTTAATTGACAATGAACCTAAGATGGGTACTTTTTTATGCGATTTGCCCTATGTTATATGATAATCACCCAATTCTCTCACCTAACCCTTAAGTAATCTCCTATAACAAATCCTCAACAACAAACCACATATATTCACTTTTATGTGGGAGAATGAGTTGTTTGGGGTATCCGTTGTTAACATATAACAAGGTTTTTAGCCCGTGCTTCGCTGCGGAGCGCGGGGCTAAACGGTGTTGAGTCAAGAGGAATGTCACTTGTGTTTCACTTGACAGAAGTAAATGAAATATGTACAATCAGTAAGTTAAGTGAGTTACAAAGGCCATATTTCTGCTGTAAACACATTGTAAAAATAGCAGTTCAAAACTGCGAAAACAGTTTTTAAAAACTATTTAAACAACACATAAAAGCTGTAAAAAAAAGCACAAAAGTTGTAAAAAACAGCACACAAAAGCTCCTTATTCTCGCTATCTAAACAGTGAATCCAACATTTGTCATCTCATATCCCTCCACTGTGCAAACAACCACCTGCAAAAAAGATATATTGAGTTAGATTTCTATGTCTCATGGACCTCGATATCAGATAATTTATGGATCAAACGCGCGTAACTACTTAGATATCTATAGTGAGAAAAACAAACATGCAAATGAATAGCAACAAAGACTATCCAAGTTAGCGGACGCGTTTCCACACCTGTGCACACACATCTGAAACTAAGAATTAGGATTAAAATCCATTTGACAGTTTTTAATTCCTTTTTTTCGCTGCCATTTTGCTTTAAGATGGAATAGACTAAATATGTCGAAAACAACACAATATTTCCTAGATCATGAGAGTTTATTGCTACACACTCCATGTTAAATGTGCACATGACACCACATTTCAATAACCTCACAAAAAGTTATCTAAAACAATGACCCCAAAGAACTTGAAACCATCTAAACTATGTTCCAAACTATTAGGGAGCCAATTTTTCTTGTTTTAATATCGCCATTATTATTTTATATTTTGAAAGAATAGCAAGTATTATTATAACCAAAACTTCTCAATTCACCCATAATGTATGCAAACAACACATAAATTAAAGTGTTGATACTTCAAAAAACTTCTCATGCAAGGTCATAAAATCTTTTAATTATATGTCGAGATCAAGCAGAGCATAATGACTTCAAATTTCCAATAGAAACAATTCATTAGTATACCTCAAGTATGAGCAACAAATAGAAGTCCAAATTACAAATTCTAGCAGCCCCTTTTCTTGTCATTACAGATTAAGTAAATTGTTAAAAAGACAATGCAAGGAACATAGAAGAGTTTTACCTTTGAATAAGTAATTGGCATATGACTTTCTAGCATTTTTTTATACCATTGGCTTGAGTATATATGGTTGGACCATTCTAGTTTTAACTACTATACAACTAAAATCCTATCATTCTAAAGTTAATATCCTTAAATGGAACCTTTTATATCAAAGTTTTAAAAAAAACCTGTTCGTAAAATTAGCAACATTCATTACAACCAACACACCTGTATCACCTGAAAGATATTCATGAATAAAGAGTTTTTCTATGGCAACTCTAATAGTAAAAGAAGAGAATTAACTGAAACTAAACTTGTAATTAAGGTATCTCAAGCAGGTTAACTTATCTCCATTGTACCAAGTCATCCTAGTAAACACATATATTTGAGCTTCAAAGCATGTCAATTTATCTAACAATATTTGCGTAATTTAATCAATTTCATTTAAAAATTTCACTAACAGAATGTTAATAATCACATTTTCATATACCGCAACTAATGGACCAAATCAATGAAATAAACATTGAAACCTTTTTTTCACTGCCATTTTGCTTTAAGATGGAATAGACAAAAAAATGTTGAAAACAACACAATATTCCTAAGATCACAAAATCCATGTTAAATGCGCACATGACAACACATTTTCAATAACCTTACTAAGTGTTATCTAAAACAATGACCCCAAACAACTTAATAATTCCCCTGGATATAGCATCATGGTCTGTGCCTGTAGAGTCACTAAAAATACTTAAGGGGTGTTTGGGTTTGCATATATTAGACTATTTACTTATGGTTTATAAGCACTTAAATATTAGCACCGCCCTAGGTGCTTATATCATCAAAATATAAGCAAATAAGTCGATAAACACTTAACAGTCTAAACACTCTAAAGGTCTCATCCTTATGCAAATTTTGCGTACGTTATTTTAAAGAATTTTTTTCTCTTGTTTTTTTGATTTGTGAATGAAGTAAACTTGCTATTATTATATATGGTAATGCAGATATGGATGATATTTCTTCGGTCCTTCAATCGATATTTGATTCACTAAAGCAACACAAACTATGTTTATTTTACGGCATTAATCATATATGCTTGAAAGTTACCTAAATGTGCTAGCATTTGAGAATGTGTATTCTGCTACCTGGGAAACCAAAACGAATGACAGTAGAAAATTCTTACTTGCACGCAAAATTATGTTAGCTGAATTGCTTCCTTTTCCACTGCCACACATAACCGTGGGTCGTCATCTATTTTTAGCTGTTGCAGTAGGGCGCCGCACCCTTCTTAAGGAAGGCCCTTCAGCTGTCGCTGATCTTCTATCACGTGTTGTCATCTCTTCCATTACAATTCCGTAAGTTAATTCGCTTTCATTAGTGATATTCTGAAAAAATATACAATCAACTATAAGCTAATGTAAATATTGACTATACTTCGTATAACATGTTATATGAAGCTTAGTAAGTTCACCTCGGTAATATTAGCTTCAATAACATCTCAATTAACATATATAGGAGGAACTATGCCTACTCACGGCCTACCTGTGAAAACAGGATTGATTTTTCTCTTGGTAGAGTAGCTCGTGCGTAAAGTACGCTTTCGGAAATTACTTACAACGTCTAAATAAGGATGCACATACTCGAGCTTAAAGGCCAGACCATCCTACAGAAAAAAGGTATGACTTACAAATAGGATGAATCTTATGTACCATAATCGGAGACAATAGTTTGGGCTCGACAGCCCCAACAGATTGTAAATAAAAGTTCGTTCTCAATCGGGCTTTTAGGTCTTGTACTTTGAAATGGAAAAAGTAGAAAGACAAAACATTTTAAAAGAAACAAAAATCTCACATGCGGATTGAGCATGCTGCTAGTGACGACAGAACTCAGATTAATGGTCAAAGTTTGACTAACCTGATAATATTTGTTCATTTGAGCTACAACGTCTAAATAAGGATGCACATACTCGAGTTTAAAGGCCAGACCATCCTACAAAAAAAAGGTATGACTTACAAAAGGATGAATCTTATATCTCCATAATCTGAAGGACAATTAGTTTGCGGCTCGCACAGACCAACAGATTTGTAATCAAAAGTTCGTTCTCAATCGGGCTTTTAGGTCTTGTACTTTGAAATGGAAAAAGTAGAAAGACAAAACATTTTAAAAGAAACAAAAATCTCACCTGCGGATTGAGCATGCTGCTAGTGACGACAGAACTCGGATTAATGGTCAAAGTTTGACTAACCTGATAATATTTGTTCATTTGAGCTGTTATTAGTACGCGGGTCAAAATTTTAGTTTCCAAATATTTTACAAACCCCTTTGTAACCACTAAAGCCAGAGTATTTAAGTAAAATTTTAGTTTTTATTTGAGTAGGTTGTTTGTAACACGCCAAATCCTGATGTTTGGCAACCATAGTAACAAAAAAAAGTCATCTTCATTTTTTTGAGAGAAAACTCTACTACCTGCTTATTCAAAACATTTAACAGATAAGCAAATTGTGATGATGCTTACAATTAGATGCAGAAGCATATCTTTTAAGCCAATGATGATCAAAAGGAAGCTTCTTCCGATGGGCGACTGTGAAACAAAATCCAAAATTCACATGGAAACAGTTTTACAAAAATAACAAAGATTAAAAATCGGGTTGAGTTGTAGGAACCTGGGAGAGATTTTCGCCAACAGTCAAGACGATTGCCAAGGCCTTTTTTTGTTGTTGATAGCTTCCACTATTCACATATTCCGTCTCTTTCTTCAACCTTATGCACATCAGCAAGAACATACATTAAACCACTACTGAACGAAGATAAAGCATAACCAAATCAAAATAAAGGACTCACCTGCAAATATAGAATGCTCAGGACTCGCATGCCATCCTTCACCAACGCTTGTATAATCAAAGAACCTTTTCGGGTGTCGCAAATTTGAATTTGTATGTACCCTGCGCTCCTGCTGTATTAGCTGCAAAAAAATCAGATTCCCCTGTAAAGCAATGTTCTATATTCATATAAAAAACATAACTATAGCATCATACTCATAACCATTACATCCTATATCGAGTAAAAACATATCATGTAATGAACAACCATAAGAATGCAAGGGAATCATAATTTGCCTAAACATACACATATCAAAATTCAACTAAAAAAATACCAGTACCATTGTTTCGAGCAGCGGCTTCAAGTGGAAAATCATCAAACCCACTAACCAAAGTTCCTGAAAGATAAAGAAGCCAGGATGAACGCAACATCAGGATTTTTATAAGAACAATCAATGACAATGACATAAAGTTTCCTAGGTTGAATTAGCAAAAAAAAGGTTGTTGTTGTGGGTTGTCGTTTTTATTTTGAATCGGTATGGATGAATGTAGCAAAAAAGCATTGCATCGCAAAGAAAGCATACGTAATTAACCTGTAGCAGAAAAGCATACGGATTGGGACAGAACGGGTTTATGCAATGTATAGGAGAATTATAACCCGTTTCCCTATTAACTAAACATGCTATCAATTTTCATAAACCTTTTTTCGATTTATAGGATCGCGTGCTTTAAATACGGATTGGGACAGAACGGGTTTATGCAATGTATAGGAGAATTATAACCCGTTTCCCTATTAACTAAACATGCTATCAATTTTCATAAACCTTTTTTCGATTTATAGGATCGCGTGCTTTAAATACAGATGCAACAAACTGCAAGGGAAAAGACGGTTACCAAGAGATGCTTTTTTCCATTCAGTTCCAGCCTTCATTGTGGATTGAAACTCCTTATAGCTAATTCGTCCATCCTGAAACCATGAGAATGTCAGGATTAAAAGAATGAAAGCGTCAACAGCTTTTAAAGAACAAAAACGCAACGTACATTGGCGAATACTAAATAAAGACACTATCGACTGAGTCAAACACAGAAAAAACACTAAAGCAAGCTACATTGGATGATTTACCATCGACCACATAGTTATGCGATTAGCAATGTTTCTTATATCTATAATAACGTCCACTTGGAAAAGGTCCTTAATTGTTACAATATCACACACATAGATGCAAATCACGCCAGACCATACCAATCATAATTCTTGCATAAAGATTTAAACTTTATAAAAAATAAAGTATGACAACGCCTAAACGAAAACCCACAAATAAAACACAATAAAGATTCAAGACACTACTCAATAGAGGTGCAAACTAAGATATTGTTGATTCTTAAACTTTATAAAATTTACAACAGTTTGCAAAACATAACGCACCAAAAATGATGATATCTGATCCTCTTAATAACAACTTCTTGTTAGCCGCATGTTTTTTGTTCAAAAGCTTACACTCTTGCTCCTTCGCCAAAGCCCATTCCTCGCTTCTCTTTTGCTTCTTCAATACGGCTTGGCTACGCTTATGAATCCTGCAATGTTTAAAAAGTCAAATCCCACAATCAAAAACCAAAATTGATATAAAAAATCCTAAAAATATAAGAACACCCAAAATCTAAAATTTTCTATTTAGTTTAAGCACCACTTCAAGCAAACCTTAACCCAACATTTGAAAACAATTTACAAACTAATTTAAAACAATTCATACATTTAATCCTGGATGTAAATAATCTTGTTGTTCATAAAAGGTTGTTGATGAAAAGCCTCTTGTTGTCCATAAAGGGTTGTTACCCATTGATAATGAAAAACTAAAAACCTAACATCATTCAAAGCAATAAAAAAAGATCAAGACTATGAGTTTTATATTTGCTTGGATTCATTAAAAAGAAAATACCCGATCATTCGCGCAGCTTGGATCATCGGAAGACGGTGACAATGAGTCTGGTATGCAGTCGCACGCCCAAATCAGCCTGCATATGAGGGGTTAGAGGAGTGTGTATCTAATGAAGAGGAATGGCGGTTCTGATTGGATTTGATGTGTGTGAGTGTTTTGTTCGATGTGTGTATAGAAATGAGTGGGAGAGAAGGAGAAGGATAGAAGAAGAAGAGGGGTGCGTGGAGCGGTTTAGGAGAGAAAGAGTAACACGTAGCAAAAAATAAGGGTACATGGAAAGTGAAATAATAATGAAACTCGGGTCGGAAAAGGCGGGTTATCTGGCTCCGGTGGGTCGACCCAGGTTGGCATTAAATGCATTTAAAGTGGCCTCGAAACAACAATCTCGCTCTTTAATATATATGTATAATAGGTATAATTCAAACGAAACATGTATATATTGAACGAAAAGGCATTAAGTAGTGTCACGTAATAATCTTTCAAACAATGATACACACAATAGAATTTAGGGTGAATTACATATATATCCTTAAAAAATCTTAAAATTGCGTATATATCAACTTAAATTCATAATTGCATATATATATCCTTTTAAAAGCTCAAAAATTGCATATATATATCTAAATTAAACTAATAATTTCATATATATATCCTTTCTAAACTCTTGTAATTACATATATATCCTTTCTAAACCTTCGTAATTGCGTATATATTTTTTCTAGAGTTAACTACATTTTTAGTCCTTATTGTTTGTCGGGTTTAACGGTATTGGTCCAATAGTTTAAAATGTAATGGATCATGTCCGTTTTTGGTCGACCCGTAACACTTTTGGTCCATTTTTCTAGTTTGACTAGTTAAAAGAATGTGAAATGACTAAAATACCCTCGGATGATGATGTATAATGACTAAAATGCCTTATCATTATTATTATTATTATTATTATTATTATTATTATTATTATTATTATTATTATTATTCTTTTTAGTAATAATACATTTTATTATTATTATTATTATTATTTCTCAAAATATAAAACAATCAAACAATCTGTATCTCTTCTAGTGTACACGCGAATCACAAACATGCTTCTTGTTTTTCATTGACAAAACTAAATTTATTTGTTTCAATAAATAGCCATAAAAAAATTCATACCATACTCCTCATATCTTTCTTACAATTAATCAAAAAACCCAACAAGAACAAGAATCCACAAAATACCAAAAAATAAAGAAAAAAAACCCAACAAGAACCCAATCCATCATCAGAACCTATTCTTTCATAAACTCCTTTTTTCTAATAAAAATCATCAAAAAATCTTCATATACTACCACCACTACCACCAATTTTTTTATACCAAAGTTCTTACATCTTCAATTTTTATACCAAAATCAAAATAAAAACCCTCAAAATCACTAACTGGTAGCAAACCACCACTACCACCAGTGTCTCTCTCTTCTTTCTCCCACCATCGTGACCTTTTTGATCATGGTCCGTCATCGCCATCCAAAAATAAATTGGTGAGTTTTTAAAATTTTCAAAAATTAGGGTTTTTCTATTTTTCAATTAAATTAGAGAAATTGGTTGAAAGTTTTGTGTTGTTTGAGTATGAATTACTTATTTATGAAGTTAAATTTGTGATTTGAGTTAAGATTTTAGGGTTAGGGTTGGGGGTTAATGTTTGGTGTTGGTAGGTGGTTAGGTTATAGTGATAGAGAAGGCGGCGATCGACTGTTAGTGGAAGGAGCAACTCACGGTTGGGGGTGGCGCCCAACGGCTGATGGTGGCAGTGAGAAGGTTGGTGGTGGTTGATGTGATTATGTTTTTGAAGAAGACATGAATAAAGTTTATAGCAATTTTCTAAGAAGCTGAAAGAAAAGTAGCTTTGTTTGTGGGTTTATTGTGTGGATTAAAGTATAAAAAATAGTTAAAGATGAAAAGACATTAGTGCCCTCACAGTTAACAGTCAAAAGTTAGTCAAACTAACGTTTGAATCAAATGTGTTACGGGTCGACCAAAAACGGACATGATCCGTTACATTTTAAACTATTGGACAAAAACCGTTAAACCCGGCAAACCATAAGGACCAAAAATCTAGTTAACTCTTTTTTTTAAACCTTTAACATGTCATATATACCAAAATAGTTATTTAACATAATATTGAATTCTAAGATAATTGTAATTTAATAAATAGAAAAAACAACATTTCTTCCAAAGGCACGATAACCAAAGGTTCAAAATGAAGTTGATGACCAAAAACTATATATTAATGCAATATTTAACCAAACAAAAAAAGTCACATCATTTTATATATAGTACGAATGCATGATATAAACTCATCATACGTTTAATAGATAAATTATGTTTACACTGAAATGGTATATTACAGACAACAAGTTTGTAAATAAAGAAAAAATAATTTAACAAAACAATTTATTTACAAATTATAGTTTTGTGTGTATTTTTATAGTTTTAATTTAAGTAAAATCGTTATTTGGATATATATATATATATGTATATATATATATATATATATATATATATATATATATATATATATATATATATGTATATATATATATATGACATATTTAAGAATTTATTTTAGATTTATTTAGTTATTTAATTAACTCAAAACCAAAACCCCTTCAACCTAGAAAATAATCTTCTTTCAATCCCTTTAGATCTTAGTTACGTTCAGTTTGAGCTAGCGATAGTATATATATATATATATACATATCTATATGTATTATATATATACATACATACATATATATATATAGACAAGCGTTCATTTAAGAAGACTAATTTTTGTGAGAAGGAAAGATGAGATCCTAGCCCTCCATTAGCCTCTCCTTTTTTAGATCTAAGGGCCTAGATTAGATTATAATTTACACTAATTCTATACTAAAAAAGTCAGAGGGTCTCTTTTGTAATTTCACATTCAAATATGACAGGGGTCTGTTTGAAATTCCATCATTTGTTAGATACCACACAAAAAAACCTACATTTCTCTCCTCTCAACCTTCAATCGCCATCTTCATCATCATCAACCTTCAATTAGAAAAACAAACACCACCATTGCCATCGTTATCCTCCATTGAAACAGCTACGAACTCATATGATCATTAGATTCTCCATTCCACTAGCTCAGATCTTCATCCATTTGTGAAGAATTTTGTAATTTGAAGGTTATTAGGTCAAAATTTGTCCGAAAAAGGTCAAATTCTCACACTCTTATCACTCAAATTTCTATATTCGGTGTTAAATTACTGAATTATTAGCAATGTGAGTTACTTTAATACATCAGGATTCAAATGTCTGTATTCGGTTTTGCCTTTTTATGTGATGATAGATCTTGTTATCTGTTTATTTTGCAAACATGAGCATAGTGAAAGGGCTAGTTTAATTTAATATATGGTTCATTGCACTATTTGATTGATTGAGAAATTAGGGCGTTTGGTTTGTGTCATGTCACGTGCTTGTATCTTCGAATGAATTTCCGGCGTTGACTGCGGCGTCCAGTCAGGAGATATTGATGTTTAATAGAAGATTATATATTTTATTAAGAATATCTTCGCGAGTGAATTTTTTTTTTGTTACTAGCGAATTTGTTATACTAGGAGTGAAAAAATAAGAGATATTGATGTTAAGACAATTATTTAGTTTAGTTAGAATATCTTCATGCGTGAAGATTATTAGCAAGGAATGATGCTTTGTTGTTACTAGCGGATTTTTTATAATAGGAATGCAAAAATAAGAGATATTGATTTTTAAAAGACGATCATTTAGTTTAGTAAGAATATCTTAACATGTGCAAATTATCAGCAAGGAATGAAGTTTTGATGTTAAATATCTTCACGCGTGAAGATTATCAGCCAGGAATGAAGCTTTAATGTTACTAGCTGATTTTTTATACTAGGAGTGCAGAAATTTTGTTTAGTAAGAATATCTTTACATGTGAAAATTATCAGCAAGGAATGAAACTTTGATGTTAAATATCTTCACGCGTGAAGATTATTAGCCTAGAATATAGCTTTAATGTTACTAGCCGATTTTTTATACTATGAGTGCAAAAATAAGATATATTGATGTTTAAGAGACGGATATTTAGTTTAGTAAGAATATCTTCACACGTGAAAATTATCAGCAACGAATGAAACTTTGATGTTACTAACAGATTTTTTTTATAGTAGAAGTGAAAAAATAGGAGGTATTGATGTTTAAAAGATGATTATTTAGTTTAGTAAGAATATGCTATTAGTTC
>BQNB010033655.1:34151-52158 GCA_026074375.1 Tanacetum coccineum | reverse complement strand
ATTGTCCGTGTTTCGGGCTCAAAGCCCAAGTTATGCCAAGCCCGGCCTAAATTACAAGCCCACACGCCTACTAGAAAGGCTTGAGTATAAAAGAAACCCTCTCCACACATGGAGAGGGTGTTGGTTGCATTTGTCACATTTTGTAATCCACCACTTTCTCTCTCTTAATCTAACATTCCTAGTTTCTTTCTCTCTCTACTTTTCTTTTCTTATTGCCGGTTCAAATCTAGCTTATTAAGGAGCTTATTCGAGTTTGCTTATTGTTGTGAAGGATAATATATGACCAACAAGAAATGAAAGGATTAGGTGGTGTTTAGTTGTGGAAAAAGTTTTATGCTTTTCTGTTTCTAAATTCCTAGTGAAGGAGATGGTTTTTCTTCTCTAGAGAATACTTGAGAATTTTGAAAATCTGTTTAGATAAGAGTTGTATTTTTCTTTTTAAAAAATTAAAAGGTGTTTAGATGAATCTATTTTCACTCAATTTTCTTTTCATGTTTAATATTTTTTTTTCATATTAGATCTTTGTATACGATTATTAAAACAATAAAAAATAAAATACAAATGAAATTTATAAAAACTAACTACAATCACAAGCATATATTTAATTTGTAGTACACTCGAAATTAACATTAGGCGAACATATATAAATCTCAATTAACATTACGTTTTCGTAAATTTTTTTACGTTTTCGTCCATTTTTTTACGTTTTCGTCCGTTTTTTTACGTTTTCGCCCTTTTTTACGTTTTCGTCCGATTACTTACGTTTTCGTCTGTTTTTTTACGTTTTCGTCCGTTTTCTTATTTCGTCTGTTTTTTTACGTTTTCGTTTGTTTTTTACGTTTACTTACGATTCCGTCCGTTTTTCACGTTTTTGGCTTTTTTTACGTTTTCGTCATATTTCTTACATTTTCGTCCTTTTTTACGTTTTCGTCTGATTACTTACGTTTTCGTCTTTTTTACGTTTTCGTCTGTTTTTTTAGCTTTTCGTCCGATTTCTTACGTTTTTTTTCCGTTATTTACGTTTTCCTTCGTTTTTACGTTTCCGACCGGTTTTTTACGTTTTCGTCAGATTTCTTACGTTTTTGTTCGATGTTTTACGTTTTCGTCTGTTTTTTTATGTTTTCGTCCGATTTCTTACGTTTTCGTCCGTTTTTTACATTTACGTCCGTTTTCGTTCGTTTTCGTCTGTTTTCTTACGTTCCCGTCCATTTTCGTCTGTTTTTTTTACATTTTGATATGTTTTTTAAAACGAATAAAGACGTATAAAATGTAAGAAAACAAAGAAAGGGGTCAAAAAAATAAAAGAAAACGTCCAAAACAGAAGAAAACGGAAACGTAAGAAATCGGTCGAAAACGTAAAAAAACTGACGAAAAAGTAAGAAATCGGACGAAAAAGTAAAAAAAACATAACAAATTAGACGAAAACTTAAGAAATCGGACGAAAACGTAAGAAATCAGACGAAAACATAAAAAACAGACGAAAACGTAAGAAATCTGACGAAAACGGGCAAAAACGTTAAAAAGAGACGGAAAGTTAAGAAATCAGACGAAAACATAAAAAACGGACGAAAACGTAAGAAATAGGACGAAAACGGAAAAAACGTATGAAAACGTAAGAAATCGGACGAAAACCTAAAAAAACGGACGAAAACATTAGAAATCGGACGAAAACGTAAAAAATTGGACGAAAACGTAAAAAAACAGACGAAAACGTAAGAAATCTGACGAAAACGTAAGAAAACGGGCGAAAACGTAAAAAAACGGATGGAAACTTAAGAAATCGGACGAAAACGTAAAAAATGGACGAAAACGTAAGAAATATGACGAAAACGGACAAAACGTAAGAAATCGGATGAAAACGTAAAAAAAGGATGAAAACGTAAGAAATCAGACGAAAACGTAAAAAATCAGACGAAAACGTAAAAAAAAAGACGAAAACGTAAGAAATCTGACGAAAACGTAAGAAAACAGGCGAAAACGTTAAAAAACGGACGAAAACGTAAGAAATCGGACGAAAACGTAAAAAAAAGATGAAAACGTAAGAAATCGGACGAAAACGTAAAGAAACCAGACGAAAACGTAAGAAATCTGATGAAAAAGTAAGAAAACGGGCGAAAACGTAAAAAAAGGGACATAAACTTAAGAAATCGGACGAAATCGTAAAAAACGAACGAAAACGTAAGAAATCAAACGAAAACCTAAGAAATCGGACAAAAACAGATGAAAACGTAAAAAACGGACGAAAACGTAATAAATCGGACGAAAACGTAAAAAATCGGAAAAAACCGTCGAAAGAGTAAAAAGACTGACGGAACGTATAAAACGTTCAAAAATGTATGAAAACACCATAATTTAGTGGGTCGACCTGACCCAAACTGTTTGACCCATGACCTGTTAGACCCATTTTTAAAACATGACCTGTTTGACCCATGACCCATTTGACCCATGACCCAAACCGACCCAATGCTACCAATTTGCCATCTCTAGATAGGGTTACAATATTGGTACTTACGTTTTATTGGTTTGAGTTATATTTACGTTTTATATTGTTAGGAAAAAAAGAAATGAAGAATAGTAAATTGTGGTTTTCTATTTTTCCATATAAATTTAGAAAAATAAGAATTTTTTTTTAAAAAAAATATTGAAAAAAATGCAACTAAGATAACTAAACACACGTTAGTAATTTTTGTTTAAACTGAAAAAAGCACACCTATAGGATACACAGCCCCCTTGAAAACCCCTAGTTCTCTAAACCCAACCAAGTCTGAATTTGACAAAACCCCCTAAAAATACACCTATCAACCTAAAATGAGCTGTTCCACAATTCAACTTTTGATTCCAATAATCTACTTCTTATTTCGATGAACAAATAAGGTTGGTGATTTTGTATATCAGTGAATAGATTTTATTTATTTATTTTTGTCTTGTGATTTGAATGCTGTGAACCCAATGTACTGGTTGGTATATATAGTCTTCCAAAATGCTGCTATTATCTTTTAATTCTCCGCTATAGTTGTTACTACAAGTTTACAATCCATAGGAACTAGTAGTTTGTTTTTAGCCGTAAAACCCTTGATCATCAATGGCGTTATTTCATACCACTCTATCCAAACGCAAACACGCCATATTAATCTTTACCACAGCCAAAACCCCCCACTTTTGCACCCTACCACCCACCACCGACGATGACGACACCGTGACCACGGCTGTCACCATCCTAAAGCACCACCGTTCAAAATCCCGATGGACAGAAATCCGTGCACTCTTCCCATCAGGTTTCACACCTTCACAATTCTCGCAAATCACCCTTGAGCTACGCAACAACCCACATTTAGCTCTCAATCTTTTCAACTTCACTATCCGACACAATCTTTGTCCCCACACAACCTTATCCTACGCCACTATTATACACACCCTTGCTCGTTCCCGCCAGAAAACACAAGCATTAACCTTAATTCAGTCCGCAATCCTTAAGTTCTCCGAATTAACGGTATTTGAAAGATTGGTTAAGACATATAGAACATGTGATTCGGCTCCGTTCGTGTTTGATTTGGTTATTGAAGCGTGTGTTCGGTCCAATCGAGTGGATCAAGCGGTTGAGATTGTGAGGATGTTGCGAAGGAGAGGTGTGTCGCCGTTAATTAGTACGGTTAATTCGTTACTTACGTGTGTATGTAAGTGTAATGGTAGTTTATATGGTTATGGTGTTTATAATGAGATGATTGGATCATGTGATGCATTTGGGGATAAAAAGGGTGTTAAGAGAATCGCTGCGAATGTTCATACGTATAATATACTTATGCATGCTTTTTATAAAGACGGTTTAATTGATAAGGTGGAACAAGTGTGGGAGGATATGATTGCGAAGAATTGTTTGCCTAATGCGTATAGTTATAGCATTTTAATGGCGGTTTATTGTGATGATGGGAGAATCGGTGAAGCTACGAGAGTGTGGGAAGAAATGAAGGATAATGGTTTGAAATGTGATGTAATGGGTTATAATACGATGATTGGCGGGTTTTGTGAAGCGGGGGATGTTAATAAAGCTGAGGAGTTTTTTAAGGAAATGGGGTTGAGTGGGGTGGAGAGTAGTTGTGTGACGTATGAGCGGTTGATTAGTGGTTATTGTAAAGTTAAGGATGTTGATTCGGCTATGTTGTTGTATAAAGATATGTGTAGGAAAGGGTTTGCGGCAGTTGGATTTGTTGTTGATTTGTTAGTTGAGTTGCTTTGTGAGAAGGGTATGGTTACCGAAGGATTGAAAGTGTCGAGAGTTGCGATGAAGAATAATGTGTGTATGAAGGGTGAGAGTTATGAGGTTTTGATCAAGGGGTTGTGTGATGAAGGGAGGATGGAAGAAGGTACGAAGCTTCAAGCGGAAATGGTGGGAAGAGGGTTTGAACCAAATTCGGGGATTTATGGTGCTTTTATTGATGGCTATGTGAAAGTTGGGAATATGGAAATGGCGGCTAAGCTGAGTTCAGAGCTTCTTGAATTGAAGTAGCTTCTTTTAAGAAATCACTGTCAGGAAGATGCAAGGGTTAAAATATGTAAGTGTTAGGATCAACAATCACAATGTATTATGTAAGTTTATACGTTGTCAAAGCTGACGTATTTTTCCAAGTGATTTGCCATATATAATGCATTGCATTATCTCACGGAATGTATTACATCAATGCTGCTTATTTGATACTGTATGATTTTTGCAACGTGAACAGTAATTTATTTTGATTAGTTGTAGGTTGAATATTTCAGCGTGCTGTTCTTTTTTGTCACTAAAGTAAACTCGTCTGATTCGGACAAGGTTATCTGTATATGTGCTCTATTACGGGTAATGTTGGCCTTACAGTGTGTTATGTTCTTGATTCCAAGCTGTTGCTTAGTAGTCTTAAATTAAAAAGCAAAACTCTAAAGTGGCTGTCATTTTTAGGAACACTGATTAAGTTTGAGTTAATTCTAGTTTTAAAAAGAGCTAGCAAAATGGATTTTATTGTGAGGTAGTAGATTGCTTAATTAACTATGTACTGGTATATGTATGGTGCAGCAGTTGTTGGTTTGCAGCCTGCTGAAACAAAAGTAAAATATGGTGAAAAAGATGGAGACCCCATATTTGTTGCAGGAGCAAATGATAACCGCGTTCGTGTACAGTAAAGTCTGTAATACTTGCCAATAAAGAATCATTGAACTTTTGCACTTGGTTTTTAAATCTGTTTAATACCTGAAACTTTGTGCAGAGTGCTTTTGAAATTAGGAGTTGATGTTCGAGCAGGTGTAAGAAGCACTCAAAGAGCGGATACTTTGATGAAAACGTGCATTGAATTAGTCATTAGATTGATCATGTCTTTCAGTTTGATGATGATAGTCAGCTTGTGGAAGGTGACATGGAAAAACCAGATCATATTAAGGCAGCAACAACATGTAGTGTTTCAGCACGTGCATTGAATTAGTCATTAGATTGATCATGTCTTTCAGTTTGATGATGATAGTCAGCTTGTGGAAGGTGACATGGAAAAACCAGATCATATTAAGGCAGCAACAACATGTAGTGTTTCAGCTGTTATATCGGGCCGATGTCTGCGCGAGGAGATATTTGATGTTACTGGACCGTACCAAGTTGACTCTTAAGCCACACAAAACCTTGTTGACACAGGTATGTTAGGCTTAGAACTCTTCCATGCCATTATCTTTCAATATAAATCTTTGTGACGAAAAGAAAGAAGATAATTTGAAATGCGAATATATAAATTTATCTCGGATATGGCTGGATTTTCTATGCATACAAGGGTGATAACATTTCGGTTTGGGTCGGTTTTTGACCATAACTGAAACCAAAACGGAATTTTTGGTATTGGGCTTGGGCCAGTTTGGCCCAAATTTAATCCTTTGGCCCTACAGTTGTGTGTTTTCTTCACTGTTTTTCTTATGTAATCCCAACAACAATATAGACATTAAACCCAAGAAAATATAATCAACAATCTAATAAATCCAATAAAACTAAAAGATCACAATCAAAAATGCTGTTTTAAGTAACAAAACAAGTTTTAATACTTAAAACTACAACTACATGTAATGTTTGTAGAAATGAGGCAATTGTTTAATACCAAATAGTCTTTCTTTTTTCTACCATATATCCTTGCAAATTGAACGGCACCAACATCCAACTCTCAGTCATGCAAACTTCAAGACTTCAAGCACCTACATGAATATTTAGTAACTAACTTCAAGACTTCAAGCACCTACATGAATATTTAGTAATTGAATTATCCACACTGCATATATTTTGAATAAAACTTTAAAATATAACACCTGCAATTAGTTAAATATAATATCTTATTTATATTGAACAAATTTTAGGACCAAAGTTAATTTCATTCGTAAAGAGCCACCGAATTGCTTCTCTCCGCTAGAAAACATGTCTACAAATAAATTTTTTTATATAGCATAAAGGTATAACATGTCTACAAATAGTTAAAAACTTAGTTAAATAAAATTGCATTCTTTACGAACCCTAATTTCTCCACGATTTTTACCGTTTCTTCTAATTGTAACCCATTAATAATGGGCAAATCCGCTTTTGTAGGTCACAACCAATCTTGTGCACAAGTCAAAGCTTCCGCGTTCTTTAGGGGTAAAAAAGCTTCTAAATTTATAAATAACCTTTCCACCGGTGCTAAATGCTGACTGTGATGCGAAGGTGAAGATTGACATTGCTAATACATATGCTTTACCTACTTGTAAGAGTATGGGAAACTTCACAATACTGATGTTTCACCAACTTAGAACATCAAATGAATCATCTCCCCTCTATTCCGCCCCATCCTATTAATAAATATCTACCTCGGTATATCACATCCCTTTCACCATATTAAGTTTTCAAATACAATGAAAACCCTTAGTTGATCTTCATGTTACTATCATCTTGTTAGGAGTAGAAGATGGAAGATATGTTATAATTTTGATCGATATGTTCGTCCTCGTTTATTGAGTTTACAACTCTTTCAAAGCGTTCTCCGCTTCGAAAAGGTTTTCACACATTTTGACACTTGCACATTTTGATCGGATCTTTCGTGATGGATGTTTTCTTGAGACTTTTAAGACAAATTTGCTTTAAACAAAATTCAAGATATTTTGACTTAATTCGAGGATCTTAAACTAAGGCCACATGCAACAACTCATTCTCATTAGGAACACTCAATCATTCTTGTATGTGGACTTAGTTTTAGATTCTGGAAATAAGTGAATGTATCTTCAATTATGTTTAGACAAAATTTATCCAGAAAGTGTCGAGAGAAGATCCTCGGAAACATCCAATCAAAATGAGCATGTATCGAAACATGTGAAAACCTTATGCAAGGAAACTATGGGATTTTGAATATAGTGTAGGACACTTTGAAAGAGATATACGCACTACAAGATAGAGGAGGACAAACATAGTGATCAAAATTTTATGTTTTTGATCTTCTACTCCTAACGAAGATGATGGTAACATAAAGATCGGCCTTGAGGAGGGGTTTTCAAGTATTTGGAAAGTGGAAACTCAGTATGGTGAAGTAGATGATTATATTGAAGTAGATATTTGTTTCAGGTTAGTGGAAAACCATTATGGCGAAGTTTCTCATACTTTCACAAGTAGCTAAGCATGTAGCAATGCCAATATGCAGTGTTACATCAGAGTTGGCATTTAGCACGAGTGCTATTGATAAATTTAGAAGTTCTCTTACCCCTAATACCGCGAAAGCTTTGATTTGCGAACAACATTGGTTATGGTCTACAAAGGCGGATTTGCACGAAGTGCCCATTAATAGGTTACAACTAGAAGTGATGGTGGAAGTTTTGGAGAAATTGGTAAGCAATGAAATTATATTTAACTATGTTATTTTAGTCCTTTATACTGATATGCTAAGTCGTAGGGGAAACTGAAACCATGAACCAAAAATTAAAATCAACATTTAGCCGAGTATTTTTTTATTTATTTATAAAATTTAATATGATATAATAGAGAGAGTGGTTAACCTCCAATGTTCTTGGCAGCATCTTTGAGACTCCCAGGAAAGTATTGCTGGAGAACGGGTAAACAATAAACTTATGGTCTTTTCTGCCTTTATTCGTTTCTTTTCATCTGATCTTCTGATGCACAATAAACTTATGTGCACCGTTGATCATCCCATAAGTTTATAACTTTCCTCTTTGTGGGACCACATTGAAACAACGAAACTTTTACCCCTCTGTTGGGCTTCCATCATGTAGGAAAAACCTGTTTCTTTGACTTAAAATGAATATTCTACTAATTCTTCATCATTTATTACATACAAACTTTCTGAAACATATTGTATGACAGACGATATCGAGCATAGCATTTGCTTTTGTTCTTCATTTTTTGTACAATCACGAGGAAGAAAAAAATTCCAAAACGAAATCAGTGGGTCCGGTGTAAGTGCTACGGAGATGTATTGCTACTGCACCACTAAGTTGAAAAAGCTTAGCATGATCAGGTAGAGAATATTCTGTCCTCGAAAAACCAGTGATGTCAGTAGCAGAACATGGTTGGTTTGTCCCCGGTGCTTTACCAGCAATACCTTCGCCTCGAAGCAAGTGCAGCTCAGAGCATGCCTCGTAGAATCCCAGAACATTAGGATCATAGACATAGGATGCATACCCTATGATGGATATGCAAGCAGCAGATTGCTGATCTGGCACCCTTCTCTACTTTGTTGAGCACACATGCTCCAGAATTGTGTCGCATACATATTTAGAAATCCTGATATATAAAATCACACGTCTTGTTAGTTTAGAAATACGTTTGAACTGCAGTTGACAGATTAAGAAATATTCAAGATTTCATATGCATCTCTGGTTTTGGATGAATCAAGAACTCGGAGCTCCTTATTTCAAAAACGTGTTTAAAATTAAGGTCTTAGAAACGATTGTGCTATACACGTGAAAAGAAAAATATACAAAATCTTATCAAGAAGCTACCTCAATGACACCCAAGCAACTTCCACTCCCTACTTCAAAAACATGAACAAGACACCCACAAAGATTCAACTGCGGATCATTATTTACATCCTCTTTCCCACCAGCAGTGCAACTTCTTTATGAAATAAGGCTCGGTAAACCAAAGAACGCATCTGAGTCATCCCCAGTAGCTAAATTTTGGTTCATGGATATGCGTCTATAACCCAATAGGCCCTAGCTGATTGAGTTAAGGATAAATGGGTGGTCCTCTAAGGTTAGGACACCTTCGCCTCCTTTACATGCAGGAACCCATAGTTGTATGAGAACGTCTCCCTCTCTTGTGAATTCTTCTAGATATTTTATTGCTTGAGTGAGCCGCTTTTCAGGTGTTGGCCGTCAAAGGATATATATTTGTAGAGTAAACAGCAAATATCATCCCTGTGGTTTATAGTTTTTTGCACACTTCATCCTTAGCCGATACTATTGACGCTAATCATCCCTTAGCAAACGTTCCCTACAATTCATCTCTCAGCGCCAACGTCTTTAGTTTTACATGTTAAATGGCGCACGTGCAGTGTCACGTGAAGGTATTTTTGTCAAAATACTTTCCCCATCTACTTCCTCCTTTTAATATCATACATTTATCCCAACTTCTTATCAATGCCCCACAAATCTCTAATTAGTCTTCTCGGGTGTCGGTACAGTCCAAGAAGTAGTATTTTACCATTTTATAGCAACAAGTAGCGATTCGCCTTCTTTGGCCCAGAATTTGCCGGAACTATTCCAGTGAGTCCCCTATTGTGAACACATACTTCTCTTTTCCCCATATTTCTCTAACCACTCAAACTAGGGCCGAGCATCGGGCCAAAACCGAACCGAACCGAAGAGAGCAGACCCGTACCAAATCGAAACCGAGGGCAGAGAAACATGCAAAATCGAGACCAAACCGATGGACCAGCGGGTCAGCTCGGTTTTTCTCGGGTCGGTCAAGTCGGTTCCTCGGGTTGCTGTTGTGAGAACCGAGCAAACATAAAATGATAAAAGCAGCAGCAACCAAGAACATGTTACATGCCCTACATCCTTTAAATACCCATTAACAAGAACATTTTCTACATCTAAATAAAATATAGGAAACAAACAAATTACAATAGAAGTCCTAGTGTAAACAACACATATTGGCATATTACACTATTACAGGAAACCTTTTTTAGGACATGCCAAGTTGAAACTACAGTAGCAAACTAGCAACAATTAGGGTTGAGCATGGACGACCAATAACTGAACCGCACCCCCAAAACCGTCCGAACCCTGCCCCTCAGTTCGGTCTCGGTTTCATGTTTTTCAATTTTTGGTTTCGCATCGGTTCGGTCCAAGCCCGACAAAAACCGACCAGGAACTGTTGGAACCGAACCATACACCCCCTTTGATATTTTATTTGAAAGTTGAACCAAACACCTTCCCTTTGTAAACAAACCGTTGGGTTTCATTGGAGCAAAAAAAAACATAACTACCAAAACTCAAAAGAAGAAAAATAACCTAAATCACTAAACTCTAATCATCATCAAGAGTTAATATATCAACATAGGCATAATCATCATCAACACATCATCATCTTCTAAAAACACTACAATGAAAGTTTAAACATGGTTCTTTTTGTTTTTTTTCTTCAACATAATCATCCTAGAGTTTTAAACACGCGCTACACCATTCGAGTTATATTGCGTCGAGATTTTATAGAGACCACAAAAATGGACGCTAGGTGAGGGCCTGAACCGACATTTTCAACGTAGTTTTTGGTCAAACAATACTCAAGTCGCGACCACAAATGTGGTCGCAAAATTTTATTTATTCTAATGTAAAAGCCTTTTTTTATTATTTTTTTATTTTTTATTTTTGTAAAAATCACTTCGCAACCACATATGTGGTCGCAACCTTTTACTCATTAAAAAAAGACATTTTCGTTATTAAAATTTGTTTTTTATAAAAATGTTTTTTTGTAAAAATACATTTATTTTTGTAAAAATCACGTCACGGCCACATATATGGTCACAACATTTCTGTTATTAAAATTAAAGCATAAAGTTCTTTTAGTTATTACAAAAATTCCAAAAAATGTGGTTAATTACTTTTAGTTATAAAAAAAGTCATTTATTTTTTATAAAAAATTCTATAAAAAGAAGTAATAAAAAAATATATAAAATATTAAATACAAAATACAAAATACTTTAAAGGGTAAAATATTTAGCGATATTAGAAATGATATTACTTGAAAGTGGTCGAAATCGAACGATGTTAAACTCCATCAAATAATAAAAACGTTGACTAATCGATTATCGTTTAAACATTAAAATTAGGGCAAATGGTCTGAAAAAGCATCGAACTTGTCACGTTTTCCTTTTGTAAGCTATGAACTTTTAATTTTTCTTTTGTATGCCTACACTTTGCTAATCTTCCAATTGTAGCCATGATTAACAAAAAATCTGACGTGGCACGATTTTAATCAAATATTACTGTTATACTCTTTTTGCCAATATCATATGTAGCCCTTACAGTTTATATTTTTACAAAAGCTACCCCTTTAACCCTTTATATCCTTTAACACATTTTCTTTTTCATCAAAACACAAAAAATCAAAAACAAAAAAAATCACGTTTGGATATAATTTATGGCCTTCAGTTATAACTCCACCGTTACCTTTGTCAGAAGTTCAACCTCCGGTGATGGCTCCGGCAAGCAGCCCTTCTCCACATAATGGCTTTAATCTTCCACCATGCAACCCGTACTCGTCTCCATACCCGTCTCCATACCCGCATCCTTACCATGCTGTTGTACCTCCTTTGGCGGCTAATGGCGGCGGTCCAGTGGTGGCACCGCCGGTTTCAAATAGCTACGGGTCAATGACAGTGCCACCCGTTGGAAATGTTGGTGGGCCAGTGGCAGCATCACTAGTGGGTGATCATGGTGGTAAAGTAATGGGGGCGCCTCCTGTGGTTGGTGGGCCTGAGGCAATGTGGTTGGTGGGGCTGATTGGTGGGACTGCTATGCTGATTACTTTAGACATGGATTATGCGTGTGGAGCGGGTGGGGCTGATTGTGCTGCGATTAGGCCTAATGGGAGTTGTTATGTACCAGATTCGGTTGTGGCTCATGCATCTTATGCTTTTAATAGT
Organism: Tanacetum coccineum; assembly: GCA_026074375.1. Taxonomy (NCBI): domain Eukaryota; kingdom Viridiplantae; phylum Streptophyta; class Magnoliopsida; order Asterales; family Asteraceae; genus Tanacetum; species Tanacetum coccineum. Next base: position 40,033 of record BQNB010033655.1, on the reverse strand, counting down.
TACTGGCAGAAGAATAAGAAGAATGGTGGAATGTGTGGGTTTCAAGGGACTGCTATGCTGATTACTTCGGATCCGAGTAAGAATCCTGTTTCTATTTTTGAGTTTAGTTGAGAAGTGCATCTTTCATTTTGATATTCGTACGTTTTAATTACTTAATTGTGACTAGAATTGTGAGGCAACTAATAAGAGGTGTTTCGGAATTGGGAGCATACAAGCAGTATGACTTTTGCCTATTTGTGTTTTCTTATTTAATGGTACTAAACAAGGAGTTAAAATTACCAATCCCAACTGCCAAACTCCTCCTAGATTTCGATCTGACTTGAAACATGGGAGTGGGAAGTTGAAATTTTGTAAGGGATAACTATTTGTTTTAGGGTACTCCGTTTCGTGTAGGGTCTCCATTAAGCCTAACTACATGTTTGATTATGAAATTTGCAGGTTATCTTCATTGTCATTTCACTCTTGGCTGATATTCCGTGAGCATTTTGCCAAATTGGAAGAGAGAAACAAGCTGATTGATTGTTCATGCATGTTTTGCATTCCAGTGACGTGAATTATACATGACGCATTGGAAGTTACTATTACACTTGCTCCTTTTGATCGGTCATATTCATAATCTAATTAATGAACTTATGATAGTCTGGTTATATATTTGTTTCTGGCTACCAATTTGTTAACCGTACTCATGTACTTTTGGATATATAATTATGTGATTATGACTATCGTTGTTAATTTCATGCTTCTTGATATATGATTGTATGATACGTGATATGCCAGAAGTCGAAAAAGGTTCAGGTGAAGTGTTTAAACAAATGTTGTTGGAACATTTAGAAACGAACAATTTTCGATACTCCTTCGAAGTTGTTTGATGAAAGGTCTTAACGTTTGTTATGAAGAAAACATGCCTGACCTATAACTCAATAGGTCAAAAGTTGAAGACATAACACACAAACTTGAATTTCAAAAAACGAGTTATTTCGGTGAGATCACGAGACTAAAATCAGAGAAGCAAATCTGGCTCAATTGGGTAATCAGGGTGTTGAGATGGTCTGCACTTTTTTGTAGGGATTTTGATTTTAGATATGGGTTATGTGTTTTTGTAAGGATTTTGATTTTAGATCTAGGTTACAGTTTACGAGATCTAGGTTACAGGATTAAAAATAAGTAATCCACAACAAGTAACCGCACATCTTCACCAACACCATTCCGGAAGGCAACTCAACATGAATTTCAGGACGAAATTCTTTTAACATGGGGAGACTCTAACAATCCGCATTTTCACGTCATTTTACGTCAATAAATATCCAATTATTTATTTTAAACTTTTACGCGTTTACTTTTAATTTTAACTGTTTAGTAAAATCGCGTAAACTAAAAATCAACAATCAACGTAAACGGACATCAAACAAATAAAAGTTTACGTCAAGCAAGTGTTATATAATTATTACGAGGATAATTTATAACTTTTCATATTTTATTTTTATTGGTTACGTAAAACGTTTATGTTTCGCAATAAAATACGTTTATGCATACACGGAAGCACCAATACCCATCTATACTCAAACAAATACCCACTTTTATACCCAATACCCTAAAACTGTATTATTTCTATCCTAAAAACTTGGTCTAGCCGAATTTACTTGCAAACACAACAAATAAATTATAATCTTCCACTAATGTCACTTCTAATAAATCCCATCTTCTCTTTAACCACCAAGTAAACCATAAGTCTTTTACCCATGTGCTTATGTACCATTTTCTTACATACAACATAGGGAGGAGGAGAGCACATGTACCTTGTGTCCTTAAACCACCCTTCTAAGTTCATGGTTTAGCTTATTACTTATAGTATAAAAGGAAGCTCTTAGGAAGACTTAACACATTTCCAATTGCAAGTAAACTATCAAAAAAATTCTCTCTTATTCCTCTAGTAATAACCCACGGTTCACTTTACCATTTTAGGGTGTTCTTAGCTTTTGATTTTACAAAGATACAAGAGTACTAGTGTTCTTAGGTATAATATCTAAAGTATATCAAGGTGATTTGGAAGCTTGGGTATTGATTTTGCAAGGGTTTCTATCAAGAAGGAATTAGGGTTTTTATAAGAAAATTAGGGTTTTCTTGAAAGTATTTAGAGATAAATACTTGGGTTTGATTTGTGTAGCATCTTCATACATCTTCATTAAGGTCTAAACATAACCCTAATCTTTCTAATTATTTATTTATATGTTTTATATACTTGTTATTATGTTAATCACCATTTAAAGTTTGTTTTTATGGTTTATAAAATATTACAAGCATGCACAAGATTTGAATTTATATATGTGTATGGTAAAATGATGTTTAAAATAAAAGAACACACCTTATATAAATGTTAATAAATTTATAAGTTTAGTTTATAAATTAATTTTTTGAAAGTGTAATTACAAAAGTTAATTATCATGAGGACTTAATACTTGAACAATCATTATGGACATGAATATGAAGACCTAAAATATGTAAGACATATGGTATAAAGTAAAATTAGAGGACTTGTACAAATTAATCAAGTAATGATTTATAAAAACTAGATGTAAAGAATGCAGGAAAAATATAAACTCAAAAAAACTCAAATGAATAATGCCCTGAAAATCTATTAAGCACTCGAAGGTGCTTATTAAAAACAAGTCTAAAAAGGTGTTAAAAGTATTGTTTGTGCACCTTAGGACGTAAAAGTCTCAAGGGCGCAGTGGTTGAGGTGTGTGTGTAAAAAAGGTTGAGGTTGGGTAGAGGTCTTGGGTTCGAGCCTTGCTCATCCAAGACTTCCCTAATTTTTTCTTTTTTTTATTTTGCAAATCTTTTTGGACAAACTTATTAAATTTTTTTTGAAAACTTTTTGCACAAAATTTAAGAACTTATGAAAATAAGCAACTTTTAAATCTAGGACTTTTTCTAAAACTTAATTATAAGCACAATATAAGCATTTGAAAATGTCAGAATTCATTTTAAACTTAAATGACAATTAGCTAAACTGTTTTGACTTTTAAGGAACAATAAGCTAATACTAAGCAAATAAGCTGGCAACTAACAACTACCAAGACACTAATAAGCTAATTCTGAACAACATTTAAGCAAAACTAAAAAAACATTAGCTAAGAACAACAAATAAGTATTTTGGTCAAATCTGTTAACCAAACAGTCCAACTAAGCACTTTTGAGCTTATTTTTCAGCTACTAAATGGAACCTTATGCCAAAAATGATTTGTAAAACCTTGAAGCCTATTATAAAATCTACCTAAATCAACAATCAAAGAACATTTTGAAAATTAAATAAGCAAAGAAAAGGCTAACTGAAAAAGCTGCATAGGCATATGAAAACTACAAAGTCAAAATTGCAGCCCTAAAAACAGATATCTAAATAAGCTTTTAAATTTGAAATAAGCCCTAACTTATCTAATATGGCATATGAACTAGTTGTGCAACCAATTTTAAAACCTAAATCTAACTTAAGCTAGCTTAATTTTTGGGTTAAAAATGGCTATTAGGCATAAATGCTTACTGATGCAGTTTACCAAAGTTTTAGCCAAAACTTAAAACAAAGTATGTAGACCTTAAAGACTTGATTACTACACCTTTTAAAAACCAAAACAAGAACAAATGATCATCAAAAGCAACAGCTTAAAACAAATCAAAGCACAAATTGCCTAGAATTTGAGCTTTTGAACTCAGATTCAAGCAACATTCACACAAACTTGCATAAAACTGATTTAACTGAACTAACACCTTAAATTCTTGTTTTATAAACTTAAATTTGATGTTTAAATTCAATTTAAAGAACCAAAAGCCTCTTGACAGTACTAACTCAAGTTAGTACTGCCTTGAGCCAAACACCCCTTTAAATTGCTTAAACTCATTTTTAGCTTATAATACTGAGAATTAGGGCTTAAACTTCAATTACCAGATGTTTTTTAGCTTATAAAAGACCTAATGAACAAATTTTGACAATCAAATAAGCAGAAACAATAAGCCTATAACTAATGCTAATATTTTTTGGATTTTTCAACTGTTTTATATCAAATACTTGTAAACTAAGATTTAGACTAACAATTGAACTAAATAAGCATCACACAACAATAACAAGCAGCATTAAGCTAATCTAAACAATAATAAGTAGACAATAAGCAGTAATAAGCCAGAATGCAAAATTAAGCTATAAAATTGAAATTAGGAACTTACAAAAACCTTTGCACAAACAAGGCTTATTTAATTGCTCCAAGAGCTGATCTACAAAGCTCCAGCTTATCTAGGATAAGCTGGTGAGGTCTTGGAAGCCCTTCCAAGTCTGGCTTCCCTTCCTAAATAAGCTGAGGTATAATTTGGGAGTGGATTTAATGTTTGATAAGCTCAGTTAAGCTTTGAGAGCTTAACTTTGGTATATAGCTAGCTTATTAGTAATTATAAAAGCTTATTAGAACAGTAGTGAGTTTAATCAAACCATAGTGTAATTAAGTAAAAACACGAATTAAACTTTAACAATAAGAAAACTTAACTTTTATTGATTATAATAACTCAGTACAAGCTTTTGAAAAGGAAAGTTACATTAATTGGAAAACTATAAGCTAAAACGTTACAATAAGCTAAAAACGTTACAATAAGCTAAAATGACTAATTAAGCTAAAACTACTCTAGATGATCTAACTGTGTGTGAGATGTTCTTTATATAGGCACGAGATGATGCTTCTAGACCTCTAGGATGCTCCCCTTGCTTCTAATCTCAGCCCTTAATCCATAACCGCTTTCCAATCAATTGATCTCATCCGTTGAATGCCTTCCACGCATGATTGGCCAATGATTGGCCTTGGGATTGCCAGCGTGGCTCCCAAAGGCGTCATTGCGTGCGTCATAAGCTTCTAGAAAGGTTAATTTTCATTTAAGTGGGGTTAATTGGGTGCCAGGGTAATTTTGGGACGAAGGGTGAATAGTGAAATGAATTTTCCCGCCCCTTTTCTTTTCTATCTCGTTTCGTTTGACCGAGTTTAAAAGGGTTGACTTGGGCTTGGTTTTAATATCAAAGGGATTGGGCTCGGTTGTATGAATATGGGCCAAGTGGTTTTAATATATGGAATTTTAGGCTTTTAAAATTTATGGTTTAAGATTTGGGCTGACCCGGCCCATTAAGTGGGCCCGGGTTGGTCCGTGAAGTATGGGTACGCCTTCGGCCTCGATTTTTTTGTCCTCTTTCCATTCCCGTGCTCGGTTTTGTCCGTTTTTGTCTCAATTTTGTCCTTTTTGATATATCCGTTACCTGCACATTCACAAACACAAAAACAAACATATATATGCATTTTTCATTATGTTTTTGGTCATTTGGGGTCGTTTTTCATAGTAAATGGTATGTGTAAAATAGCACATACCAAATTCCCCCATACTAAGGTATTGCCGTGTCCTCACGCAATATTATAAATAACACTTTTAGAAAACTAAGACTCTTAATCCCCCTTGATTAATTACCTCGAAAAGTAGCTAAGTATTCATCTTAAGGGATTAAAGAAACATTAGCTCTGAAAAGCCCTGTTTTTCCATTTTCAACATTTTTCCATTTTTTATGCTTTTTCATAACTTTCCATACTTCAACACTTCATAACATTGTGCTTTCATTATTCTTCGATAATACTTAGGATCATGGAACAAGCAAAATAAATTCATCGTCCCCAACTTTCACTTCTCCATACTAAGCTTAAAAACAAGATCATTGTCAAATACAAGTCATGATACTAACACTACTCATAAATACTAATTGTGTGTTACTTTTCCTCCCTTATTCCTAATTTTGTATCTCAAGATTTTATTTTTGTCATATACCCGAAGGCTCTTTAAGACTTATTTCGATATTTATTAAATCC
>BQNB010033655.1:0-21436 GCA_026074375.1 Tanacetum coccineum | reverse complement strand
TCATTTTCGAGGGCCTTCGGGTCCGATTGAGTCGAAATGTAAAACTACAAAGTTGTTCGGAACGACATTTTACATAAACCTGCCGATTTTCATAATTTTCGGATGCATATTTTGTAAACTAGACACTATTTCCTGAGATGAATAGTGTTGGTTCGTTTTTTTTTTATAAATTTTTGCGAAACATTTTGGAATCACTTAAATAATATTTATACTTATTTTAAACTTTATAAATGTTATTTTACAAATGCGATTAAACTAGTTACACGATTATACGAGTTCAAATACATGATTATTATTTATCAAATGCGATTTAAACATTATTTCACAAACACAATTAGATGGTGATGTAGCTATATAGAGTTATATATGTTATTAGTACTTAGTACTTATACGACCGATATCTACTTAGGTTGCTTTCGGATATTTCCGTGACGCGTTTTCATTCATTCACTCGACTTATTCTTCACTTCACTTCTAATGTTACTATTCCGCTGCCGTCCGATTTTGGGGGTGTGACAGATCGGGTCTTATAGATGTTACCACTTTCCTGCTCTGCCTCTAAGCTAGTAGCAGTAGTGGCAGCCCTAACCACTTTGTCATCCTCTCCTGTATAGACAGCCTCATCACCAACCTTCTTAGGGGGACCACTAGACTGAGGAATCTTAGTGTCCCAACCTCTTTTGGCTCGCCTAGGTGTGTGAGTCTTTTGGGGATGTGATGCAACAATATTAACTTGTACTTCATGAGAGGGTGGAGCAGGAGAAGGTGTTGGTCGGGGTTCAGAGGGTTGTCCTGAACCTTCACCCTCCACTGCTTGTATTGCCAACATACTTTGAAATAATGGTGTAACTGTCCCTGAAAAACTTTTGCCCTTTCTTCTCATATTAATAAAAACTTTTTGTGTATGGTTAGGTGTTTCATAAGTATCATTAAAAGGTTCTGCAAGATTTTTAACTTGGTTATTCAAAAACAGTTGTAAAAACCTTGGATACATCAAAAACTTTTTAGAATTTGGATCCAAGTTTCTTAACATACCATCAAAAATTAATTTAGAAAAATTAAACTTTTGATTATTTGCCAAACATATAACTGCTGAAGCAATATTAGTTGAAAACTCATTCCAAACAGTAGATTTTGAACTTAAACAATGTAAGATGGTATGTATAAGATACTTCTTTTGCGGGGAAAAGAAAGCTTTTTGAAAAGTAAGTTTATCAGAAATAATTTCATATCCAATCAATGCAAGGTTTTCTAAAATTTCAGAATTTGTTAGACTAGTAACACCATCCTCATCATTAAAGTGAAGATTACTCCTCACTGATAATTCTAATATTACTATAGTCTTGCCATCAACCTTAGCATGTATTTGCGTTTCATTATTGACTATTTTAGTCTTAGCAGTAAACCAAAACTGTTTAATATAGGAAGCATAGATGGTAGGACTTATGGTTAAAGAATACCTGATAGTGCTAGCATTTAAGAAGTCCATCATCTGATGAAAATCAACATTCCCCTCTGTTCTTTCCAAACAAGCAACCATATTGTGTTGATAAACAAACTTTAAATCCGCCATAGATGATTAATTGATGATTAATTTATGGAGTCGGTGATAAATTGAAGTGGGTTTATGAATTTTGAGAGCGTTTTAGTGTTCGAGAGTATTAGAATGATCTTGATGTAGTCGAATACACTTATATAGGTAAAAAGGAAAATTATAATAGTAAGAAACTATTTATTGACCAAGAATTTTGCTCAGCAGTTGTAACTCCAACGGTAACCCAACAGTACTAACTTTGGCTCAGCAGTACTAACTTTGGCTCAACAGTACTAACTTTTGCCTAGCGGTACTAACTTTCGCCCAGCAGCACCAAATCCTGCCTAGCAGCATTAACCTTACAATTACCAGTTTTAACTCCAAATTCATCACTAATACCATCTTCAAACCACACCAATCATAAATCTAACAAACACATCTTTAAAGATTAAGTAATCCAATGTTAGCAATCATAAAGTTAAACCTGCTAACATCAAATGCCTTTGTGAGTTGATCATCAAGATTATGATCTATATGTATCTTAATTACTTGAATGAGCCTCTTCTCATAAGAATCTCAGATGAAATGGTGCCTTATTTCAATGTGCTTGGTTTTAGAATGAAACACTAGATTCTTTACAATACAAATGGTACTTTCATTATCAATGTGAATCTTCGTGTTCATGAAATTAAACCCATAATCAAGCATTTGATTTTGGATCCACAACACCTATCCAAAGCAATTAGCAGCAGCAACATACTCTGCTTTAGTAGTGGAGTTGGCAACTATAGTTTGCTTTTTTACATTGCCATAAAATCAACCGTTTGCCAAGAAATTGACAACCTCCTGTTGTGGATTTCCTGTCAAGGCTAGCTCCAGCATAATCACTATTAGAAAAGGCTTCCAAGTCAAATGGTGAATCTTTAGGATACCAAAGTCCCAATTTGGGTTGACCTTTCAAGTATCTAAAGATCCTCTTCACTGCATGAAAATGTGAGACTTTAGGAGTAACTTAGAACCATGCACAAGCACAAACAGTAAATATTATGTCAGGCCTAGAAGTTGTTAAGTACATCAATGATCTAATCATTGATCTATATAAGTAAACATCCACATCCTCAGCTTCTTCATCCTTGAGCATGCCTTGTTAGTCTCTATTGGAGTGCTTGTTGTCTTCACTGTGACAAAATCAAACTTCTTTAATATATCAGCCACATACTTGTCTTGGATAATAAAGATTCCATCATCTTTCTGCTTTACCTGCAACCCTAAGAAGAAAGTGAGCTCCCCCATAGAACTCATCTGGAATCTCTTGTGCATCATCTGCTCAAACTCAACATATAAAGACTTCTTTGTAGACCCAAAGATGATGTCATCAACATACACCTATACTAACAGGATATCACCTTTGTCCTTCTTGCTGAATAGAGTCTTATTTATAGTGCCTCTTATAAATCTATTTTCTAATAAGTAGGTAGACAAAGTCTCACACCAGGATCTAGGAGCTTGATGTAGACCATATAAAGCTTTTTCTACTTTACAAACTTTGTTAGGGAACTGTGGATCTTCAAAACTAAGAGGTTGGTACATATACACTTCCTCTTCAATAGTACCATATAAAAAGGCACTCTTCACATCCATTTGGTACACAATAAACCCCATAAATGATGCATAGGCCAAAAATAACCTGATTGCTTCTATCCCAGCAACAGGAGCAAAAACCTCATTATAATCAATTCCTTCTTCTTGGGTGTAACCTTGTGCCACCAGTCTTGCCTTGTTTCTAACTACAATTCCTCTCTTATCTTTCTTGTTTCTATATACCCATTTTGTTCTAATGGCATGCTTGCCTTTGGGTAGATCAACCAATCTCCAAACCTTCTGTAATCTAAACTGTAGCAACTCATCTTCATTGCCTCTATCCAGCTTGGATCTGTTAAAGCTTGTGTCACCTTCTTAGGTTCTATTTGTGAGAGAAAACAGGCAAACAAGCATTTATGATAATCCTTGTGGTTGGTTCTCCTCTGAGTTTTGATGTAACTGACCATAACATGTTCTTGAGAAGACTTGGTCATTCTCCTAGTTTGGGGTGCTGAAAGTGGGTCCCCTATGATTTGCTTTTTAGGATGATCCTAATGAATCCTGGTTGTAAGAATAGGACTGACATTCATGATTGTTTCCATGTTGTTGAGGTCAGCCTCTACACCCACATCTTCATCATCATATGCACCACTAAAGATACCAGTATTTAAAAGATAAGTAGTATCCTCCAAATCAGGCATAAGAGGATTAGTTGGAAGATCATCAACATTAACAAAACTTTGCCTAGCAGTACTAATAGATGGACTAACAGTAGAAACTCTATTAGTGCTGTTAGCATAACCTTCCTTCTGTTGAATAAGCAATTTATCTAATTCAGCTCTTAAATCCTACACATTCTTGTCACATTCTTTATTTAAAGCTCCTCCTTCCTTCTCTTGACCATTTCTTTCACCGTTATTTACTAGTTTTTCAGTAGTCTTTTTACCAGCATCATCAACAACTGCATCCTTTGAGCTCTGTGGACTATCAGAAAGTAATGGTAGCAGAATATATTGTTGAGTAGGTACTGCATCAACATTATCTTTGATACCTGCATTCCCATTATCTTTTTACTTCTTCAATCTTTGTATTCTTCCCCTTGTATTTCTTTGCTGAGACACAAACACCAAGTGTGTTTGTTGGGGAGTGTGAAATCATAAGATTCATCTTAGGACCTTTTTTGGCTTTGGAGCCCAATCCACTTGATCTAACCCATTGATGTATTTGTCCATTCCGTGTCTCAATAAGCATTATGCGGATTTGCCTCACGGTGTTTGTTGGTTTGTGGGTGACAGGGTGAGTAGGAAGGTGGACTTTTGGTTGGGGGTGAACCAGTGGTCGAGGAGGGGGTCAGGAAGCGTGAATCAGTGAGGTTTGGTTTTTTTTCTTTTAGGCGGGAAAGTGATAGTGTGTTACAGGGTGAATGTTTGGTCAGGTTGACAAATATGGACCTTAATGTTCTAAGTGGCTGACAAAGTTAGTCCAATGAGGAATAACGAGGGTCAAGGTAAAAGGGTTGATGGTTAACGGGCAGTTTGGGGGATTGGGCTTTTTAATGGTCGTGTTTGGGGCCGATATGTAATCATAAAAGGAAATTGGGCCTTTACGTCTTCTAGTTATATACTAATGGGCTTTCCCATCCCATTAGATGGGTGCGGGCGGGCCCATTAAGTATTCTTTATTTCCGGCATCGGCTTTGACTTTTGTTGACTTTGGCTTCGATTTGACTTTGGCTTTTCCACGCTTTCCCACTCCGTGCTTGGTTTTGTCTGTTTTTGCTTGATTTTTTTTCCTTTTCTCGGATATCCGTTTCCTGCAAAATATAGATGAAAACATACAAATACAAGGTATTTTTGGTCATTTAAGTCCGATTTTAATGGTGAAAGGTATGTGTAATTAAACGCATACCAAGTGCCTTATTTCAATGTTCTTAGTTTTAGAATGAAACATTGGATTCTTCATAATACAAATGGTGCTTTCATTATCAATGTGAATCTTGGTGTTCATGAAATTAAACCCATAATCAAGCATTTGATTTTGGATCCACAACACCTGCCTACAACAATTAGCAGTAGCAACATACTCTGCTTCAGTAGTGGAGTTGGCAACTATAGTTTGCTTTTTACATTGCCATGAAATCAACCTTTTGCCAAGAAATTGACAACCTCCTATTGTGGATTTCCTATCAAGGCTAGCTCCAGCATAATCACTATTAGAAAAGGCTTCCAAGTCAAATGGTGAATCTCTAGGATACCAAAGTCCCAATTTGGGTTGACCTTTCCAGTATCTAAAGATCCTTTTCACTGGATGAAGATGTGAGACTTTAGGAGTAACTTGGAACCTTGCACAAGCATAAACAGCAAACATTATGTCAGGACCTTGAACTTCGTTAAGTACATCAATGATCCAATCATTGATCTATATAAGTGAACATCCACATCCTCAGCTTCTTTATCCTTGAGCAGTGCCTTGTTAGTCTTTATTGGAGTACTTGTTGTCTTCACTATGACAAAATCAAACTTCTTCAATATATCAGCCACATACTTGTCTTGGCTGATGAAGATTCCATCATCATTTATGCTCTTACTGCAAACCCTAAGAAGAAAGTAAGATCCCTTTTAAAATCGCATTTGGAATCTCTTATTGCATCATCTGCTCAATACTAAACACATAAGACTTTTTTGTAGACCCAAAGATGATGTCCATCAAAACATCACATGCACTAATATGTATATCACCTTTGGTCCTTCTTGATGAATTAGGTCTTATTATATTGACTCTTCTAAATCCTATTTTCGAAATAAGTAGGTAGACAAAGGTCTGCATACCATGCTTTAGGAGCTTGATGTGTCCAATATAAAGCTTTTTCTACCTTATAAACTTTATCAGGGAACTGTGGATCTTCAAAACCAGGAGGTTGGCACACATACACCTCCTCTTTAAATAGTACCATATAAAAAAGCACTCTTTTACATCCATACTGGTACATAATAAACCCCATTTAATGATGCATAGGCCAAAATAACCTGGTTGCTTATTATCCTTAGCACAAAGAGCAAAAACCTCATCATAATTAATTCCTTCTTCTTAGGTGTAACCTTGTGCAACCAGTCTTGCCTTATTTCTAACTACTATCGCTCTCTCATCTTTCTTGTTTCTATAGACCCATTTTGTTCCAATGGCATGCTTGCCTTTGGGTGAATCAACCAATCTCCAAACCTTCTGCAATCTAAACTGTAGCAACTCATCTTTCTTGCATTGCTCTATCCGCTTGGATCTATCAAGCTGTGTCACGTTATTGGGTTTCTTTTATGAGGAAAACTGGATAATACAGCAGTTCTGATAATCCTTATGGTTGGTTCTCCTCTGCTTTTTGATGTAACTGACCATAGCATTTTCTTGAGAAGACTTGGTCATTCTCCTAGTTTGGGGTGCTGAAAGTGGGTCCCCTATGATTTGATCTTTAAGATGATCCTTGTGAATCCTGGTTGTGAGAATAGGACTAACATGCATGGTTGTTTCCAAGTTGTTGAGGTCAGCCTCTGCACCCACATCTTCATCATCATATGCACCACTAAAGATACCAGTATTTAAAAGATCAGTAGTATCCTCCAAATCAGGCATAATAGGATTAGTTGGAAGATCATTAGCATTCATAAAACTTTGCCAAGCAACACTAATAGATGGACTTACAATAGAAACTCTGTTAGTGCTGTTAGCATAAGCTTCCTTCTGTTGAACAAGTAATTTATCCAATTCAGCTCTCAAATCCTGCACATTCTGGTCACCTTCTTTATTTGAAGCTCCTCCTTCCTTCTCTTGGCCATTTCTTTCACCCTCATTTGCTGGTTCTTCAATAGTCTTTTTACCAGCATCATCAGCAACTGCATCCTCTAAGCTCTGTAGACTATCAACAAGTAATGGTAGCAGAATTTATTGTTGAGTAAGTACTGCATCAATATTATCTTTGATACCTGCATTCACATTAGTTTGATTTCCTGCAGTAACTGGCTCATAATTCATAGAGTTTGTTAGTAAATTAAATATCAAGTAAGCCATCTGGTCACTCCCTGCAACATTGGGTTTGTTTTCAAGAAAGGTTATGTGCAGGTTCTCCTCTACTTTCCTAGTTCTAGTGTTAAATACCCTAAAAGCCTTGCTATTTATAAAGTATCCAACCAAGAACCCCTCATCAGCCTTCCCATCAAATTTGCCTAGGGGATCTAAGGTATTAAGAATGGTCACATGACACCCAAAAGGTCTCATAAAGCTTATACTAGGTGGTCTACCATGTAATAGTTCATAAGGTGTCTTGTTGTGAGGCTTGGTCACTAAAACCCTATTTTGAACATAACAAGCAGTATTAACTGCTTCAGCCCAAAATGTAGTAGGTAAGAGTGAATCTGCTAGCATAGTCCTAGCTGCCTCTATTAGTGTCCTATTCTTTCTTTCAGCAACTCTATTTTGTTGTAGAGTTCTGGCAACACTAAATTCCCTCTTAATCCCTTTCATCCCACAGAACTGATTCATGTCATTATTTTTAAACTCAGTTCCATTGTCACATCTGATGATTTTAACCTTATGATTTATTTGGTTTTCAATGCCAGTTATAAAAGTTTTAAGGATCCCACTAGTCTCATCCTTAGTGGCCAAAAAGAAAACCCAACTAAACCTACTAAAGTCATCAGTGACAACAAGGCAATATGTCTTGTGATTGATACTCCTTACATATGTTGGCCCAAATAAGTCCATATGCAACATTTATAAGGGTTGGCTGATAGAGCTCACAAGCTTGGTCTTACAAGATGCTTTATGTTGCTTTCCCTTTTGACAAGCAACACAAGTATGGTTATTTTCAAAAAGCTTTGAAGGCAAACCTCTTACAAGGTTTCCCCTCACAAGTTTGTTCATAGTTTTAAAGTTTATATGACCAAGCCTCCTATGCTATAAATTAGACTCATATGATTGTATGCCTTTTGCAAAATAACGAGTGTAAACCAACCTGAAGGACAACATTCCTTTAGATCAAACTGTACATGTTGTCATGTCCTGTGAACTTAAGCAAGACTTGACTTTCATCATGTAGCTTAAAGTCAGGAGATAGAACAAGACATTCAGTCTCAGTAAAAAGAACACTATTTTTCTTGTCACACATTTGTGAGACAGAGAAAAGGTTAAACTTAAGTTCCTTTACAAAGTATACATCTTCAAAGTCTAATTTCCCAGTCCTAATTTTACCTTTTCCAGTAATTTTATCTCCTTTAGGACTTCCTCCAAATGCAACAAATTCACCATCAATCTCTTGATAATCTGTAAGAAAGGACTTGTTCCAGTCATATGCCTAGAGCATACACTGTCAAAAATCCCTTGATCTTGTAAAGTATATTGTGGATTACCCTACACTCAAAATGAGAGAATTAGTTTCTCTTGTGGAACCAAGCCATTATTGACTTGAGTCTGCCTTGTAGATCAACATAGTCAAATCTTTTAGGCACGTATGATCCACTGTATTTGGAGGTATGGTCAATAACATTTCATGTTGGTCTCTAAATCTAGCATGCTGAGGACTTAACAGCATTTTCCCTATTTCCCACAGCAGCACTAAGTACTGCTTTTGGCCCAGCAGTAGTTACATTGTTAACCCTAGTAGTATTAACTTTTTCATTAAGATTATTGGTTTTTGTTGCTGATTTTTGGTTAAAAGCCCTTCTTACTGGTGAATGTGCTTTAAAATAAGAATATGTTTTGGGTAATGCATCATTCACTTTTGATTTAGGGGCAGCAGTATTAACCGGCCTGGCAGTACTAATTGATGTTGCTGCTCTTGGAGAGTTTTGCTTAGCAACATTAACTGGTACTTGTCATGACTTTGTTGTAACTGCTGTTGGAACAAAATTCCTTTTAGGATGTAGGTGAGTCAATTTATTTTGGTCCTCTGAGCAATGTTCCATATTGGTCTAATTTCCCTTTGACCAGTAACCCTTCCCTTATTATTCAACACAGGTTTTTCTACCATTTTATTGTCATGAAAATTACAGTCTTTGATTAAATGGTTGAGACTCTCACATACAAACCAAGCTTTCTTTATGAACTCAAAACCATTTTCTAGTTTCTAAGTCATCATTCCATTCCAGTTTCTTCTATTATCCCTAGGACTTTGACTTTTCCTAGGATACTCTACTTGCCTCTGTGTGTTTTCCTTATTAACAGATTTCACATTCTCATCAGATTTGACAAAATTGATTTTAATAAACTTTGGTTTTGTCTGATCATTATCACTATTAGTGTCCTAATCTTCAATGATAGGAGCACTAGGCCTAACGGTTTTAGGCTTTTCTATAATATCCTTACTAGTCTTAGATATACTAGTTTCAGTTTCACTCACTGTAGGGCCTGTTTGGCAAGAGCTGTTTTAGAGCTTTTTAGGAGATGATGACTTTTTATTTTGAGAAAAAAAGCTCTTGAAACAAAAAGCTTTGTTTGGTGTAAATAATTAAAGCTTTTATTTTGCCAATCTAGCTCCAATTCTAACAGCTCATTAAACAAGCGTTTCAAAAATCATGAAGCTGTTTGTAATAATAATTAATTTATAACCTCACTTTTAAACACTACGTATGCACTTTTTTCCAACTTTCAAATTTGATTCCAAGACATTCATTCTTTATTTTCATTAATCCGTCATGAGATAAAATTAAAAATGTGTACATGTGGGTTAACTTAATAAATATTATGTGTATTTAAATAGCTAGCAATAGTCATTTTCGTTATTATCATATACATGTACATGTGTAACTAATTTTTGGAAGTAACAAATTTAATTTTAGTGTTTTCTCAAAAGAAAATATTATTTAAAAAACATTGTGTTATAAATTACAATAATGCTGATATTTGAAATAAACATAACTATGGTCATGTTTACAATTATATATATGTCCTTTTATGTCATTTTACATTTTATAATTACATTTAAAAGCTAATTTACCAAACACTTTTTATTAAAAAAAACAACAGCTTATAGCTCATGTTAACAGCTTACAGCTTACAGCAGGCACACTAGTGGTGGTCTTTCTCACTATAGACTGAAAATTATATTCATCTAACCCAGCAAAAGATAAGTCATGTCTTAGGGGCATGTAGTTCCCAGTGTAGGGAGGGGGAACTGCATGAAACCCTTCACCTGTTTTGAATGTATCATTTATTGGACTATCATCCACATCACTTTCTCTACTGTTAAACATACTATGAACCACTTCACTCTCATTCATATGAATATTATTCAATTCACTCTCATTCATTTGACCATCATAACCAAGACCAGTTTTGTCTTTAGCACTTATTTGACTATTAATCAGTTTAGTTAGATTCTTTGATGATTCTTCAAATTTTTCTAGTTTAAGTTTCAAATCATCTTTCTCTTTTAAAGCTTCTTCTAACTGATTTTTAAGGTCTTTGATAGAAATATCTTTCACTTGGACATCATACTTTAAAAATTCAATATTTTCTTCATAAACAACTTCATTCTTTTCATGAACAACTATCCTAGCTTCTAGCGATTCTAATCCTATTTGATAACCTATTATTTCTAGATTAGATTTATTAAGAGCTTCACGCTATTGATCATACTGTTTTTGAAGAGCCTCATATGATTTTAAACAATCTTTAGAGCAAGTATGTACCTCAGAGTCTGAACTTGATGAACTTGATGAACCTTGAGATGTATAGGCCATTAGTGCAAAGTTTGTGAGGCCTTCTTTAGCCTGAAAGCTTTAATCATAACCACCTATCCCATCTTGAACAACCAAGGCATTTGTAGTAGATGTGTCCACTGGTGCATTCCTTCTTGGAGCATCTCTATTTCTATTCTCCTAATTCCTTATTGCCCTGCGTTCTCTAGCAAAATGACCTCTCCTATGGCAGTTGTAGCATTCAACCTTTATCCTATCAAAGCCAACAGTCTCTTTGTCATTTAAATCCAGCTTCCTTCTTGTTTTCTTTATGAACCTCTTAACTCTCATGGTAAGCATTGCCACTTGCCATTTGAGATCCATTTCTTTAAGATCATCAGCATCAATCTGTTCCAAATCTTCATTGTCCAACTATGGGGCATTGGATTGGTTAGCAAAGAAATAAAACATGACATCATCAGCATATGATGCAGTAGAAGCTTGATCCTTAGAACTAGCAGATGAAACATTATGAGTAGTATTAACTGTTTCATTAGTGCTGTTGGAGTTATTAGAGGAAACAAAGGCTACATTTTGAGAATTTGAGCTTGAACTTGTTTGGCCTTTGATCTCAGATTCATACACCTTCAGATTATTATACAAATCATCCATGCTTAATGTGTCTAGATCAGATTTGTTTCTCATGATTAAATCAATATTGTTCCAAGCTAATGGTAAACTTCTCAACAACTTCAGATTTACATCCTCCTGAGAGATAACTTCACCATGGATTTCAAGTTGACTAATGAGCTTTTGAAACCTATCATAGGTTTTATCCAGTCCTTCTTGACTTGATGCAGCAAAGTTTTCATAATTCTGCTTGAGAATGGTCTTTTGCATCTTCTTGGATTCCTTGTTGCCTCCAAACCTATTCTTGATAGCTTCCCATAGGGGCTTTGCATCCTTGCAGGCATGTAACTTTAGTAGGTGCTCATTAGTAATGGCTAGCATAAGAGTGCTTTTTGCTTTTAGTTCATTTTTCCTTGCTAGCTTTTATTCAACAGTTTTAGGAAGAATAGGACCTTCAGCACCAGCACTAGCTGATGTAACTGGTGATACTGGATCACCATTTACTATTACCTCCCAAAGGTCATGATCGGTGAAACGAAGGTATTGTTCCATCCTCATGCTCCATAGATCATACTCCCTAATTTTGAGTACTGGAACTTTTAGTGCAGACACCGTTTGGGAAATTTTTGATTGTGACTCCATCTTTTCTTTGAGTAACAGATCTTGAGTAGGGTTAGAGTTCTTCCTATTCAAAGTTTCTCAACAAGCTCTGATACCACTTGTTGATCCCTTCTTAACAGGTCTTACTTAGCTTGTTAAAGCTTAGTTATGTTGGATATATCCAAAACAACTATAGTAGAAACTAAGATTGAGAATATCACAAACTATGTGGAAACTAGTTTGCAATACTAAGAAGAACAATAAAACAGTAAACAAAATTTTACTAAACTTTCAGCCTCAATATAAAACGATCACTCTGAATAGTGATAGGGTTACAAAATAACCTTGAAGCTTTTTAAACTATGACTGCTATGAAAACTATATATATAACTTATATCTAGATCTATGCCGTAGGGTTCCTTTTATACATCAAGGAAACCCTAATGGGCTTACAAAACGCGTATACTAATCAATGCATATCTATTCCTAATATATCTCATGCATATCACTTTAGCAGTATTAACTATTTATACTAACAATACTAACTACATAACTAACAGTACTAATAAACTGACAGTACTAACACTTTGTACTGGCATCACTAACTATTATACTAACAGTACTAATGCCTTAGACTATTTTCTATAATCTTGAGCAGTAGCACAAACTTGAACCAGCAGCATTAAGTTATAGAAGCCTCTAATTCCCAACAGTCCCGTTAATGAATCTTACAACACCTTCGAGAGGGTCGTGAGTCATGTTGGATATTTCTACAAAAGGTCTCCCTAGTACTACTTGCGACAACCTAGTGTCTATAATTGAACTAATATCCTTGACAATCATGAAGTCCAAATATATGTGAAGTTTCCTATAAAGACGTGCATTCCTTTAATCCTTCCTGTGAAATTACTAACTCCTCTATTTGAGTTTTCTCTAGGGTCGATCTTTCTTCTTATGATCTAATTATACATCATTCGGATCATGATATTAAGAGGGGAGTTAAGGTCAATGTAGGCTTTTTCCACATGTACATGCCCAATGTTGCATGGTATCTTGAGGTTCGATGGGCATCCTTCTTTATTGATGGGGTTCCGTAGAAATATTGAAGGGATTAGGCCACACATGAGGTATTTGTGATATGCGAGTTCACTCCTAGTCAGGAATATGTCAAAATACTCCACTTCTTGCACTCCTGCTTCGGGTTCCTCTTTGTGGGAATTGTCATCCTTCGGGATTATCTTGATAAACATCACGTCGCCATCTTCCTCTTTGGTGCAAATGAGTTTAGCATTGGGCGATGGGGGAACCAATCCGAGCGATTCGAAGAGTGAATTAAATTTGAGGACTTTTTTAGTGATGAATGAAATTGATGGATCGGGTGGTGTAGGAGAGTCGGGGTTTTTTGAGCTACCTCTCTCTTCTTCCCCATTCTCTTCGGTTCTGTCATGGGAATCACTTTGTTGCTTGGGATGGATTGTGATGGCGTTGATCAAACTATGAATTTGTGTTGCGCATTGCGGGTCCATTGTTAGGTAAGAACGAGCAGACAAAACTGGATGAGTGATTCGTGGTTATGTATACACTTATATAGCAACCCTAATACAGATCCTGACCGAATGCCCTTGACCAAGGCAAAAGGTCAAATTCCACAAAAGGATAAAATACACAAGATAGAATCAATGATAAAAAGATTCCGGAAGAGATATTCCCGGGTCGTATGTCCCAACGAGGCTGCAATTGAAGGTAATCCTGGTTTGATGAGAAATTGAATGATGGAGAATATTTAGATATGATGGAAACACTGATATAATTACAACTAAAATTAATTAAATAAAACCTAATTTAATCAACGGGAAACAGATATAGGAAATGGGGATCTTACTTTTTCTTGATGCCGCCTTGCTCTTTGCATTTTTTCTAGTTCAGCCTTTTCTTCTTCTTGTAACGCTTATAGCAGCTTCTTCTCCATCTAATATCTGAGCCTTTCTTAGTCTTTGGAGGCTTTTCAGGTTCTTGATAAGCCTTTGCCTTCTATCTTAGGATTAATTAGTTGGACGAATTCTAATTGGTCTAGCAGTTGGGAAGAATTCTTGTTGGATCTAGCAGATTCTTCTTGTGCAGCTCTGAAAGCAACTCCTTTTCCTTTTTCCTTATCCATCTGACTTCTCATCTTTACAAGTGTTTGAGCAATAGTAAGATCCTCATCTTCAAAATGCAGTTGTAGTAGTTGTTGGAGGTACTCTGTTCTTGGTTCCAGCAGTACTAAATAGATTACACCAGCAGTCAGTAACTGATGCCACTTAGCAGAAACTAACTCCAATAGTAGCAGTGTTACTGCACCATCCAGGCATATAACGGTATCTCCTTCAACATTCACTATTGCTTTATTCACCATATCATCAATATCATCAAGTCTTCATCAATAATCACCTTCTTCAAACATTGGCCTTATCTTCAAATTCCTCCCCTGTTTGGATACATTCTCCTTATCCAAACTCTTTCTCTTGGAGGTACCAATCTTGAAGAGTTTCATCCCTGGAGTTCATTTGACCTTAGCTTCTTTTCAATCTTTTGACTTTCTTTTCATCTTTGTTAATCACCAAATCTTGAGCTGTCTTTGATGTTTCCAAGGCTAGAAGAACCCTGTTTCGACAATTGTGTATACAACTAGCCATCAAATAATTTATGTTAGGGTCTTACCTAATCTATTCTAGGTAGTCGTGAATCCTGAGAGAGGTGAAATAATGAGTGTTGGTGGAACAAATCTGTCAAATCATTTGATGTTCCATATTGTCCTCCCACTTTCCAGATGTGTTAACTTCTGAGGAGGGTAGGTCACAGACTATTTAGACGCTGTCTCATACCTTGTCTGAGATTGCATTACCCAATGTGGTATCTTGGCACCTAGGTCCACTACCTGAACTGTTCCCTGAGGAGATGGTTCATTAAGTGTTGCCGTGGATCGGGTCTTATAGATGTTACCACTTTCCTGCTCTGCCTCTAAGTATGTAGCGGTAGTGGCAGCCCTAATCCACTATGTCTTCCTCTCATTGTTATAAGACTGCCTCATTACCAACCTTCATTAGGGGGACACTTAGAACTAAGGAATCTTAGTGATCCCTGACCTTTTTTGCTCGCATAGGTATGTGGTCTTTTGGGGATGTGATGCTATTGTAGTAAACTTGTACTTCTTGAAAGGGTGGAGTGGGAGGTGTTGGTTGCGGTGCAGAGTGATTGTCTGACACCTTCACCCTCCCTAACTGCTATAGTATGGCCAACATACTTTGAAATTATAGAGTAACTGTACCTGAAAAACTTTTGCCTTTTATTATCATTATTAGCAAAAACTTTTTGAGATTGTTCTAGGTGTTTCATAAGTATCTTTAAATAGGTTTTGCAAGATATGTATCCTTATAGGTTCTATACACACTTGTTGATCCCTTCTGAACAGATCTTATTTAGCTTGTTAAAGCTTAGTTGTGTTGGATAGATCCAAGACAACTATAGTAGAAACTAAGATTGAGAATATAACAATCTATGCGGAAATCTAGTTCTTGCAATACTAAGAAGAACAATAAAACACTAAACAAAATTTTACTAAACTTTCAGCCTCAATATAAAACGATCACTCTAAATAGTGATAGGGTAAATAACCTTAAAGCTTTTTAAACTATGACTGCTATGAAAACTATATATATAACTTATATCTAGATCTATGCCGTAGGGTTCCTTTTATACATCAAGGAAACCCTAATGGGCTTACAAAACGCGTATACTAATCAATGCATATCTATTCCTAATATATCTCATGCATATCACTTTAGTAGTATTAACTATTTATACTAACAATACTAACTACATAACTAACAGTACTAATAAACTGACAGTACTAACACTTTGTACTGGCATCACTAACTATTATACTAACAGTACTAACGCCTTAGACTGTTTTCTCTAATCTTCAATAGTAGCACAAACTTGAACCAGCAGCATTAAGTTATAGAAGCCTCTAATTCCTAACAGTCCCGTTAATAAATCTTACAAAACCTTCGGGAGGGTCGTGAGTCATGTTGGATATTTCTACAAACGGTCTCCCTAGTACTACTTATGACAACCTAGGGTCTATGATTGAACTAATATCCTCGACAATCATGAAGTCCAAATATATGTGAAGTTTCCTATGAAGACATGCATTCCTTTAATCCTTCCTGTGAAATTACTAACTCCTCTATTTGAGTTTTCTCTAGGGTCGAGCTTTCTTCTCATGATCCAATTATACATCATTCGGATCATGATATTAAGAGGGGAGTTAACGTCAATGTAGGCTTTTTCCACATGTACATGCCTAATGTTGCATGGTATCTTAAGGTTCGATGGGCATGCTTCTTTATTGATGGGGTTCCATAGAAATATTGAAGGGATTGGGCCACACATGAGGTATTTATGATACGCGAGTTCACTCCTAGTCAGGAATATGTCAAAATACTCCACTTCTTGCACTCCTGCTTCGGGTTCCTCCTTGTGGGAATTGTCATCCTTCGGGATTATCTCGATAAACATCACGTCGCCATCTTCCTCTTTGGTGCAAACGAGTTCAGCATTGGGCGATGGGGGAACCAATCCGAGCGATTCGAAGAGTGAATTGAATTTGAGGACTTTTTTGGTGATGAATGAAATTGATGGATCGGGTGGTGTAGAAGAGTCTGAATTGGTGTTTTCTGGGCTTTCCTTCCCTTCTTCCTCATTCTTTTCAGTTCTGTCGTCACGGGAATCGCTTTGTTGCTTGGGATGGATCATGATGGCGTTGATCGAACTGTGAATTTGTGTTGAGCATTGCTGGTCTATTGTTGGGTAAGAAAGAGCAGACAAAACTGGCGAGGTGCTCAATTTCGGGTTCTTGACCGTATCACTAGGTAGTGCTTCCACTATTCGATCGGTGATGGCCTTCAACATTGTGTCGATTTTGTTGGTCATCTCACCTTGTGTCGTTGAAATAGACTTCAAACTTTGGAACAAATTAGCGTCTTCAGATTTCCATGAAATTCGGAAACCAGTTCTTTTTATTCTTAAATATTTGATTGATGAATAAAATTTTGAGGACAATATGTTGAAGGACACGGTTTCAGGAATAAACCGTTGTTGGAATGGTATAGTAGGTTTGGAGAAAATGATTGGGAATTAGGGTTGTCTCCACCTAAGGTTTGGGTGACTTTTCCCATGACGGATTGTAGCTGTCACCAAGATTGTTTTGCTCGGGCTTAAAGGTATACCATTTACCTACCGCTTCATCGGTACGCGAGGATGTGTATTTAACAATGGCTTGTTCGGGATCTTCCATGCAATACTGAGTGTCGTGAGGACCAACGTGCAGAACTCACATGAGTAGTGATTTTGTTCACTTGGAGTAGGTTGTTTCGAAGCAAGATGAGCTTCCATCAAGCATTGAACTTGATTTTCGAGCTCGATTAGACGGCGGTCGGATGTACTCGGGACATCTTGAGGCAAAGCGATTGCCTTAACCGGCTTAGCAAAATCCCTTGGGTCGTTTCAACTTTCGTTGTCATAGAGGGTGAGGTCCTTTAATAATTCCTAGGATTCTTCAGCGTTGAGGTCACGAAGCTTGCCACCTGTGCCGATGGTCAAGATGGAACGTCTTTGTACGGGATTGACAATTGTCATAAAGAAAAATTGACTTGGAGCCAAAGGTCTGATGCCATGATGAGGGGACTTTTGGAGTAAGATCCTTGAAACGAGTCCATGCTTCGAATAAATATTCTCCATGAAGTGATTTTGAGAACATCAGATATCATTGCGAAGTTCATGGCGGTCCCATCTCGTTGGATAATAATTGAGCAAGAATCAGTAGTAAGATCCTCTCATATGGTGATGGATTCCTGCTGTAAGGGCATCAAGCAATTGCTAGCTTGATCGCGAAGGGAAAATTGAAATTAACGCAGACGCGTTCTTTCCCTATTGTCACCGTCAATGTCAAGTGATAAACGTTAAACGCGTGTCGTAATAATATATAGTATATTCCGTCAGATATGACAATTACTTTAGGAAAAATAATAGTCTATCTTCCGAGTGTCGTTTCCACGGCGAGAGATATAAATTGAAATTCAAGTAAATGTTTCGTTTGTGCTTGAAAGACAAATATTTTTGGTTTTAAACTATTTTTATACTAAAAATTAAACTAATATTAATTCTAAGATTAAAAACTAAAAGATTATACTAAAATTGATATAAATGACAAATATGCTTGCTAAGTGACGTGAAATGTTCCTTAAGTGTGGGCTTAGGTTTAACGAATTAAAAATCCTTAGAAAACAAGTTGCAAGAAATTAAATGACAAGTAAAGTAAAATGCTTTTTTAAAATAAATGACAAGTATTTAAATAGCATTAAAATTAAGGACGGTATGTAAATTGACTAATATTTTTTTAACCTTTTTAAAAAAACCGCACTATATTCAACCACTAATCACTTAGCAAACACATAGTTAAACTACTCACTAGGAACGCAATGCAAATATCAAATAAGCAAACATTTTTATAAAATAAACAAATTAAATCAATACTAATTAAATAAAAATGAATTAGAAAATGGAAACCAAATTGAAGAGCCGCAAATAAATGATAACCGCCCCGATCTTAACAAACTAAGAAACAATTAAAGGTTGAAGATTTATTCATCTTTTAAGCTCTACTTTACTAATTAATGCAAATAAAAGGTGTCAACTTTATCTACTAATTACTTTTCAAAAAAAACTATAAAGATCAAAACTTTATCTATTTATCCACCTTATAAGACCCTTAAGCTCCGGCCTTAGATGTAGAAAGATAGAATAAGAAATAAGACATGAAAAGTTAGGACAAAATAAGCTAATAAGATGAAAACTTTTTAGAAAAATAAGCAATTTGAAAACTAATTGTAAAAATAAAACTGGATTAAATCTAAAAAAATTACTTTAAAATAAAACTAGAATACGCTATAAAGCTATCAAGGCATTTTCGAAGAAAGAATAAAGAATAAAGAGCTTATAAATAGCCACTTCTCAATAAGCAACAACACCCTTCGAAAAAAAGCCCTAGCATAATAAGCTTATAAGAAAAATAGTTAAGTTTAGGAGAACTTTATGACTAAATAAGCTAAATAATTAAGCTCTCGAAGATAAAGTGCTCAAGAAATTAATGAATAAGTCAGGTAGGAGAATCATGACACCCTTTTTAGCATTCGAATACTGGCTAATTCAAACAATAAAGCATTTTGAAAAGTATAGACAAGAAAAAGAGAAAAAGATGAATAAGCAAAAGCTATTTAGAAATTATCTAAAGACAATAAGCCCCTAAACGAATTGAAAACTTTAGATCACATCTACCCGAAACTAAGGGTTGTTTCAAATCAAAAAACTTGGATCGGGTATAATATAAAGATTAGCTCTAAGAAAAATAAGCTAGAATGAAAAAACAAAAACAAACTTTAATGCTAGAAAAAAATAAGCTCAAAGGGATATAAGATCTATAATTTTTAGATACTAATCCACGCCGAAACCAAGGTGTTCAATAAGTGAACAAGAGACGGGTATAATTTTAAGGAGAAGAATCTATCAAATAAAAAATAATCTGAATAAAAAATAAGCAATAAAAAATTATGCTAAAATAAGCTCACTCGAAAAGCTCTAAATCGAAAACAATATAAAATAAGCTATGGAAGTAGCTTATAGAATATAAGCTTAATAGATGGATCCAAAAAGAAAGCTATAAGCATAAGCTTATATGGAATAAAGGTGTCAACTTTATCTACTAATTACTTTCATAAAAACTATAAAGATAAAAACTTTATCTATTTATTAACCTTATAAGACCCTTAAGCTCCGGCCTCAAACATCTTCATTAATAAGCTCAAAATCTTGATTACAATAAGCTAAATAAGCTATAAAAGCTTTTACAATAAGCTAAAATTTTTACTATACTACTCCTAAATCTACACCTACTACTAATTTGAAAATAAACTAATTCTAACACTCCAAATGAGATGCACATCGTCTGTTTTTATAGCCTCCAAGTGGGAGGGGCATTTTTGTCCTTTTAGGTCATCCGCCACTCATATTGCAAGATCTGAGGGTATTATAGTCTTTTTGCTCTCCACCAACTGCCTCATTATTGCCTTGGATCTCCACATGACAACCTCGGACTGACACACGTCTGGCACCCTCGAATCACGCGTTTTGGACACGTGTCATGCTCTGATTGGCCAGCCGCCGCCACCTCGTACTGCCACCTGACATTCCTTGCCACCTCGTATGAACAGTACCTCGTACCTGCCACCTCGTATCAATCATTAGTTGTGCCACGTGTCACCACCTGAGTGGTGCCACGTGGCCTGCCAGCCGTCACCGGAGCCACCACCGGTCAACGGTGGTCAACTGCGGCAGTCAACGGTGGCCAACGATGGTCAACGGTGGCAGACCACCATCGGACCACCGGTCAACCACCGGTCAACAGCGGCGGACCACCGCCGGACCACCGGTCAACCACCGGTCAACGGTAGCGGACCACCGTCGGACCGGTGGGTCATGGTCGGGTCTGGATCGGGTCTTGGGTCGGGTCAGGTCGGGTCTTGGGCCGGGTCTGGATCGGGTCGGGTCTGGGTCCACCACGTGGCATGCCACGTGGTGCCACGTGTCAGCTGACGTGGCGTGGAGGGGATATTACCCTCCTGCATTTCGAACCCACGACCTTGAGAGTATGAAACTATGCACACAGCCTTACCGCTGTGCTAATGCATAGTTTCAATAATATATATGCAAGTTTAATATATAAGGGTTAAATGGTCTTGGTCAGATTTTTATTAATAAAAGGTTCAAACAGGGACGAAAAAGGTTCAAAATAAAAAGGTTCAAATATGAAAGGTCGGTACCGTTAGACTCGTAATTTCGTGCTTTTTCCAATGGTGTGATCGAGGAAAATTAACGACTTCGTTTTGACCTCGATAAACGTGAAAACGTCGTCGAAAGTCATCCAAAAATTATCATTTTTGCTTTGTTTTCAATCCTTTGTACCTGTAAGACATAAAAACACAATACAAACATATTTGCAAGATATTTATCCATATTTTAGTGTTTTAGTCCGTTTATTAGCATTTTCCAGTGTACAAATGATGTGTGTTTTAGCACATATCAAAATTCCCCCACACTAAACCATTGTTGGTCCCACACGCAATGTAAATAAAACACGCCCGGAAATAAATAATTAAATCCCTTTTTAAATTGTGACCCCTCACAATCAAACAAGAACAGAAAAGGTCCATTAAGAAGGTTTAAAAATCATTTATCTCGAAAGCGGCCCTGTTTTAACCACTTATTTAATAATAATAAAAACTAAGATAAGAATTAAATAACATTATTTAAAAGGGTTTAAGAACGGGAG